>PVJN01013883.1:0-16135 GCA_004026805.1 Lasiurus borealis | reverse complement strand
ATACAAAGGATCGTTAAAAAATACAATGAACAACTCTACTCCAACAAACTAGACAACCTGGAGAAAATGGATATATTCCTAGAAAAATACAACCTTCCAAAACTCAATCAGGAAGATTCTAAAAATCTCAATGGGCTGATAACTACGAATGAAATTGTAGCTGTCATCAAAAAACTCCCAGCAAACAAAAGCCCAGGGCCAGATAACTTCACAGGAGAGTTTGACCAAACATTCAAGGAAAAACGAAGACCTATCCTCCTCAGACTATTCAAAAACATTCAAGAGGAAGGAACACTCGCAAGCTCATTCTATGAAGCCAGCATCACCCTAATACCAAATCCAGATAAAGACAACACAAGGAAAGAGAATTACAGGCCAATATCCCTCATGAACATAGATGCCAAAATCCTCAATAAAATTCTAGCAAATTGGATCCAGCAATACATCAGAAAGATCATACACCATGACCAAATAGGATTTATCCCAGGAATGCAGGGATGGTACAGTATCCACAAACCAATAAATGTGATACATCACATAAACAAACTGAGATATAAAAATCACATAGTCATTTTAATGATGCAGAAAAAGCATTTGACAAAATCCAATACCCTTTCTTGATAAAAACTTTCAGCAAGGTGGGAATAGAAGAATCATACCTCAACATAATAAAAGCCATATATGAGAAACCCACAGCTAACATCATACTCAAAGGACAAAAACTAAAACCATTTTCCCTAAGAACAGGAACAAGACAAGGATGCCCACTCTCACTACTCCTGTTCAATATAGTATTGGAAGTTCTAGCCATTGCAATCAGAGAAGAGGAAGAAATAAAAGGCATCCAAGTTGGAAAAGAAGAAGTAAAACTGTCCTTATTCACAGATGACATGGCATTGTACATAGAAAATCCTAAAGATTCCATCAAAAAATTATTAGACTTAATAAATGAATTTGGCAAGGTAGCAGTATACAAAATTAATGCCAAGAAATCTATGGCATTTCTTTACACCAATAGTGAACTTAAAGAAAGAGAAACTAAAAAAGCAATCCCATTTACCATCACACCAAAAAAATTAAGATACCTTGGAATAAATTTAACTAAGGAGGTAAAACTATAAGACACTGAAAAAAGAGATAGAGGAAGACATAAACAGATGTAAGAACATATCATGTTCATGGACCGATAAAATCAACATCAAAATGTCCATACTACCCAAAGCAATTTATAGATTCAATGCATATTTCACAGACCTACAATGAACTTTCCAAAAATTCATCTGGAATAAAAAAGAATCACAATAGCTGCAGCAATCCTGAGAAAGAAGAACAAAGTAGGTGGGATCTCAATACCAGATATCAAGTTGTATTACAAAGCCACTGTTTTTATTTTATTTATTTTATTTTTTTTACAGAGAGGAAGGGAGAGGGATAGAGAGTTAGAAACATTGATGAGAGAGAGACATCAATTAGCCACCTCCTGCACGCCCCATACTGGGAATGTGCTCGCAACCAGGATACATGCCTTTGACCGGAATCGAACCCGGGACCCTTCAGTCCGCAGGCCAATGCTCTATCCACTGAGCCAAACTGGTTTCAGCACAAAGCCACTGTTTTTAAAACAGCCTGGTACTGGCACAAGAACAGACATATAGATCAATGGAATAGAATAGAGAACCCAGAAATTAACCCAAACCACAATGCCCAATTAATATTTGACAAAGGAGGCATAAACATAGAATGGAGTCAAGAAAGTCTCTTCAACAAATGGTGTTCGGAAAATTGGATAGATACATGCAAAAATAATGAAACTAGACCACCAATTTACACCATACACAAAAATAAACTCAAAATGGATAAGGGACTTAAACATAAGACAGGCAACCATAAAAATACTAGAGGAATCCACAGGCAGTGAAATCTCAGACATATGCCAAAAAAAACTTCTTTACCGATACTGCTCCTAGGGCAATGGAAACTAAAGAAAAAGTAAACAAATAGGACTACATCAAAATAAAAAGCTTTTGCACAGCAAAAAAAAAAAAACATCAACAAAACAACAATAAAGCCCACTGCATGGGAGAACATATTTGCCAATGATACCAACAATAAGGGTTTAATCTCCAACATTCACAGGGAACTGATACAACTTAACAAAAGGAAGATAAACAATCCAGTCAAAAAATGGGCAAAGGACCTAAATAAACAGTTTTCAAAGGAGGACAGAAGGAAGGTGAAGAGACATATGAAAACATGCTCAGTCATAATCATCTGAGAGATGCAAATCAGAACAACAGTGCGGTATCATCTCACACCTGTCAGAATTGCTATCATCAGCAAATCAGCAAATGAGAAGTGTTGGTGAGGATGGGGAGAAAAAGAACTCTTTTGCATTGCTGGTGGTAATGCAGACTGGTGCAGCCACTGTGTACAACAGTATGGAGTTTCCTCAAAAAATTAAAAATGGAACTCCCATTTGACCTAGTTATCCCACTTCTAGGAATATATCCCAAGAAAGAATATATGCACCCCTCCATTCATAGTAGCACAATTCACCATAGTTAAGATTTGGAAACAGCCTAAGTGCCCATCAGCAGATGAATGGATTAAAAAACTGTGGTACATTTACACAATGGAATACTATGCTATGCTAAAAATGAATGAATTCTTACCATTTGCAACATCATGGATGGAAGTGGAGAGCATTATGCTAAGTGAAATAAGCCAGTCGGAAAAAGATAAATATCACATGATCTCACTCATTAGGGAATATAATGAACAACATAAACTGATGAACAGAGACAGATCCAGAGACAGAGAAGTATTGATCAGACTGCCAAATCTCAGAGAGAAAATAGGGGAGGGTGGGGGAAAGTAGGAGAGATCAACCAAAGGACTTGAGTACATGAATATAAGCCAATGGACACAAATACCAGGGGAGTGAGGGCATGAGTGGGGGTAAGGACTGAGGTTAAAGGAGGGATAAGAACACATATGTAATACCTTAATCAATAAAGAAATTTCAAAAAAATCAGCAAAGTCAAAACTAGTGAAGTCTCTGGGTAAGACATTTGTAGTGTTTAATGTTCATGTTTGGTGGGGGTTGAGGGCCAGGGGTAGGGGGATAATTATTATGACGAGTTATTCTTACCGAGCAGTGAGAGGTAAAGACATCAAGATGCTTTCGATCCTGGATCCCGGAGTGAAGAGGCCAAACTTTGTACCCCGATCATACACCAGGTTAAATTCCACATACCTGACATATGGGCATCAAACAACATTAAGGGTCAGCTGAGTAAAATCTTTCTTAGCCCACAATGAATACTTAAATGGGAGACTTCTTCCTGCCTACTCTCCCAATCAGCTGGAACTGACACAAACTTACAGTCAGTTGAGTTTTCTCCATCTGGACAGGCATAAATAAAAGAGTATTCTATCCAACAAACAATAGGACATAGATTCAGCCCCAACACAGAGCAGTTATAAAATAAGGAGGTTGTTTTCTAATAAAAAGAATGAACACATGGCTGAGAACCTGAAGGCACAACAATCATGACAAAGAAATGGCATGACTCCTTCTGGGCCTCCCCCACAGTCTGAGACAATTCAGAGCTACTGACCTTATTTCACTGCCTATATATACCTCACATGTACTAAGACAGGGCAGCAAACCTGCCATTAAAAAGCCAAATGCAGGTTACAGAATCTATTCATTTACTAATATATTCTAGGTATTCCCTTTTATTGAAGTAGTTAATACATTAACAAGTAGTGACATAAATCAGCCTTCCTGCAGATTCATAGCAATCATAATAAAAGGCCGTGGTTGAGTTGCAGTGCTCAGTTTATTTGCTTAGAAAAATGTCCTTAGCATCAATGAAAACTTGGTTTAGTACATTGTTTTCCAGATTTCTAAACTCTGTCTAGCTTTAAAATATAATTGCTTTTAACATCACAGGATCCTTTGTAAAAGGGTCTTTTCTCCCCAATTTAAAAAAAAATAAGTTCTACTACCCAAAATAATTTAGAATGATCCATAAATCTAAAATGTCAATAAATAGTACCCCTTTCAGATCATTTCTCAACTTGTCAGAAACTACTCTTAGACTAAACTTCCTCAGATATTCTTTTTTATGCATTTGTTACTTTTTAATCACACATAGAAAAAGTATCTTCTAGAATAGTATCTTCCACTGGAGTAGTTCAATTTTTAGAAAGTGCTTTTGTGAGTGGAAACCTGTCAAAGGTTCTGAGAAAATTAAATTATATCCATCTCTCATAGCCCTTTTCCACTCCTGCCTGAAACATTATTTAAGGATTGACTGTGGTTCTCTAATTTGTATTGATGTCTTTGTCAAAGACCCTTGTAAGGAGCTCCCTAAATGAGCTTTTTGGAGGATCCCCTGCAGTTTCCTTTTTTGAATGAATGATGTACCTATTCCTACATTAGCCTCTCTGACTCCCATCAGGCTCCATTTAGATCTGTTCTTTCTGGTTCTTTCTATACATTACTCATCTATGAGAACTTGAACCATTCCCTTCAATCTAACTGATGCCTAAATTTTATCCTGTTTCCCCATTTTGTTGTATTCTCAAAATACAACAAAACAACATTAAGTTAAAGATGTTTAGTTTCTGTTTTCCTATGGGGGCGGAAAGACTTAAGACTTGAAGTTCAAGGTCTGATGAGAGAACAGTGTAATTGAGAACGAGACTAAATGACTTTGCAAATAAGACTGTACAGTCAAAAGGGAAGCAGTCTCACTGCAGGGAAACTCATTTTGGGCGGAGGTGGAGAAGAGTGACCCCTGAAGGAGACAGATAGGGCTGTCAATGCATTGTAAGCAAGCGAAGACGGTGCTGATAACTGCAGAAGAGCTAGGGTTATCTTTCCCCCAGAGTTTACTGCCACCTGAAGCCCAGAGATAAGCGTGGGAGAAGGAAGCTCTCCTTGAAGAAGAGTCACCTACCACACTTCAGAAAAGTAATCTAACACCTCACACTTATAACTCAAAACACAGGTGTGCATATCAAATCTTATACAAAACTAGACCACTGTACTTTCGATTGTGTTTTGTTTTTTCTTTTTAAATTATCCTCTTAGGTTTACCTTCCCCACTGAACTATGTGCTTGTTTTTATAGGTCCATGCTATGCTCACCTTTGGAGTCAGCACAGAGACTAGCCATGGGGGGAGGTGGGGCACAAAAGTGTCAAGTGAAAAAAGAAAGAAGTAAAGGTATATTTGAAAAATCATAGAAACAACAAAAAACATGTCCCAAAACAGATGCATTGTGTAAGCAATTTCTAAGAAGAAAAGTTAATCAACTCTCATTTTCCCATGTTTATAAACAGAGACCAGATAGCACAGGTGGTTATTAAGGATAAACAGACATTTATCTTTAGACCTGGAATGGTAAGAAATACAAAACTGTTTCAACCTCTTCCTTCATGAATGGGAAAGGCTGAAAGTTTTGAAGTCATGATAGCCTGGTTCCACATCTGGGATCTTTATTTACCAGCTATGTAATCTTGGGCAAGCAACTTGCCTTTCTGAGAATTAGTTTTATCATCTACTACAAAATGATAATGATTACACCAAAATCACAAGTTTGTGGAGAAAAATAGGTGCAAACTGCCTCATATATGGGTCGGCACATGGTAAGGACTCCATAATTAGTAAATATTGTCATTAAATGTAAATAATTTCTAAAATGATTATTTTCATTAAAACAACCTACATGAAACCTTAATGATGAATGAAAAAAGGAGTGATTCCAAATTTACAAAGCAGCAAAACATCAAATGGTACCCATTATCTTGGCATAAGGATGGAGGGTACTGCTTGAAAACTAATTAAATCAGCTGAATTAAATTCAGCAAGTACTTACTACATGCCTACTATGAATCTTGGATGTAGACAAATGAAATACTTTGCTCTTTCTAAAATACTATATTATACAATGTTGTTTTATTCATTTAATATTCATCTGGTTATGAAATAGAAATTAGGGTGAGTACTAATACAATTCTGAAAAAATATATGCCCAAGACAGCATACCACCCACTGTTACTACAGCTGCTCTACCCCTCTCCCCACTTACACAATGAGCTGGTTTATTCTCCTTCTATTTACTCACCGTCCCCTCCTGAGCTGCTGCCACAGCTTCTCCTGAGGGGTGAATGAGTCATCACAGTGCTTTTTCACAAGGGGAATATAAGCAGGAATGACAGCCTGGGCACAGCTCTGCACAAACTGAAACACCTCCTCCTTGGATGGAGAGTCAAGGTCATCAAAAAAGATACCCCCGATGCCCCTCCGCTCCCCACGATGGGCTATATAAAAGTAATCGTCACACCTGGAAAACAGAGCAAGGCCAAATCAGGGATCAGGGGGAAACAACCAAGGCATGGAAGTCAATGTGAGTGTTTCCACTCAGAGCGCCATCCTTGACTAAGGCCAGCAGTGTCCTCACTCTTTGTCCAACTATGAAAATGAAAAAGGGCTTTAGATGGATCTCCTACAGTTAATATCAATGTAGAATATGCTTTTACTTTTATCTGCAAAGCAAGTAGGCAATTTAATACATGTCTATCTAGAGCATAGGGACTCTTAAGACTTTTAGTGCAAGGGAAACAAACAGCCCAGTTTAATACTGTTTATCTTGAAACAAGTGTCGTTGCTGCCCTCAGAAGCAACTTATGCTTAGATTCCACTTCATACCTACCAAATATCCTGGGTCTCCTCACAACTCTTGTTTGTTTTTTTTCTTAGAGTTTCTTTCACAAAGTGTTCAATTCCACTCATCTTCTTGCCCCAAATCTCTCATTTCCATCTGTCCCTAATAGTTCTCCAGCCCTTCCTATGCCCTCATATACTAGTATTCCCATGGCAATTAAGAGACAATTCTCGCCTAGGATGAAAATTTAATTTTCACCAGAGGATTAAAAAGCCTTGGACTTGTAAGCATAAATCACCTTAAAGTTTACATTCTAAATAATTTGGAATCAAAGAATATGCTGCTACCCAATTTTTATTGCAGACAGTCAAATATTCCCAAGTTAATAACTTCTAAAAACCACTTAAAACTGGTATCCCAATTCTAGAGGGCAATGATAGTTCAATCTTCATCAGCTAAAAAAAAAAAGGTATTTAATGAGGAACAAAATATACTTTAAGTTATCATGACCTACCATTTTTTAAATTTAGGGTAGAGATCTGGGCTGTGCCGGTCACAAGCCTCCTTTAGAGTTCTGTGAAAATGGATGGCATCCTCTTGGTTCAAGTACGTGGGAGTAAGGTCACTTCCCCCACCAAACCACCAATGCTTGTTACCTACCAAATCAAGACATGTAAATGTGACTTGGACTCTGGACTTTGAGATACATTGCATTACACACTGTATTAGCAAACTTAATTTATCAGCTTACTTTATTAAGCATGAAACAGGTGACAATCAAAAACACTGAACTGGGCCCTGGCCAAGTAGCTCAGTTGATTAGTGTCATCTTGATATGCCAAGATTGTGGGTTCAGTCCCCAGTCAGCGCACATACAGGAATCAATCAATGGATGCATAAATACATGGAACAACAAATGAATGTTTCTCCACCCCCCCCCACCTTCCTCTCTCTTTCTCTCTCTCTCTCAAAGAAAAACAAGATAATAATAATTAAAAAAAAAAATCAACTGAAATTAGTTCTAAATGGCCTGGCCCGGAAAGAAGCAGCAGCTAAAAAGTGAGAGTAGAACCAGGCAGGGAAATGATACACATGGCAGGTAAAGATCAAACACCACACAGGTGGACCAAGCAGTGAATTTTAACTCTGGCTGCATATTAAAATTACATGAGAAACTTAAAATGTCTCTGTTGGTCACAATTTTAAAAAACAAAAATAAAAGCAAATATCTGGCCCAGGCATCTATAGCTTATTAAAAACAAAACAAAACAAAACACAAAAAAAACAGGAGATTCTTATGCTGCCTGTATTAAGTACCATCTTCCCTTCCTCCCAGAAAGGATAAAAACATTTGCAGAGGGAGACAACTTACCATTTGAGAATAACTATTTCAAGTGCTTAGTTAGGTCTATAGTTTGTCAGTACCAGTTGCCAATTTTTTAAACATAAGCAACTTCAATGAAAAGATAAATAAATTGACTTTAAATGCCATCACTTACAGCCGAAACTGGTTTGGCTCAATGGATAGAGCATCAGTCTGTGGACTAAAAGGTCTCAGGTTCAATTCCGGTCAAGGGCATGTGCCTTGGTTGTGGGCACATCCTCAGAGGGGAACGTGCAAGAGGCAGCTGATCGATATCTCTCTCTCATTAATGTTTCTAACTCTTGGTCCCTCTCCTTTCCTCTCTGTAGAAAATCAATAAAATATATTTAAATAAATAAATAAACAAATGCCATCACCTATAGAGACAACAAGAGGAGTAGAGTGGCACTGCACAGGCGCTCTGACAGGTGTGAGAGCTGGCTCAGCTAATGGGGGGACCTCGCTGGAATTACACATGCATAATGAGGCAGGATCAAATGCATCCCACTGTACAATGCACTGTGGCTAGCAAAGCTATGCATGTGGAAGATATTTTCCAAAAGCAAGTTCTCAATTTCAATTTAATCTTGCACACGAGGTTTTCCTTTGGGTGGGTTTATATTTGCAAAGAACCCTGTGTGCACTTTAAGTTCAGGTTCATTCATTCGTTCCTTCTGTGTAAGAAATATGGAACAATCAGAGTTGAGCCAATCCCATTTTCATGTCCAGTGCATAATCCATTGCACTTTCTAAGGAATAAGCTGTCATATGCCTCCTGAGAAATCTAGTTAAAATCGTATTTATTCTCTCTCGCTGTTAGATGTTATGTCCTCTAACTTACTTTAAAATACACATTTAGCACAGTAGTACTTTCAACAGCTCCAGACATACATACCATCGGCTTCTTCTACTTCAAAGTATCTGTAGTTGAAATGGATAGTAGGAGCATGAGGATTCTTGGGGTGGATAACGGAGCTCACACCCATAGCAGAAAATGACAATTTACCTGGAAAATAAAACACAGAGTGAGCTGCTCTCAACCACTTGGCTTGATACAAAGTACCTCCAACACGGTTTTTGGATCAATTTCCAAAAGCTGCTTTTTAATATATTTCTTAAAATGTAATTTTAAAAAAAGTAATTGTGAACATGCCTATGGGACATAGGCATCCAAATGGCTTTTTACAGAAGCAATATTTATTTTACAAATAAAACTTGTGGGAAAGAACAGTTTGCAGCAACTACTAATGGCTTACCATCTTTAGTCTTCAGATTTTTTCCTCTATTTCTCATTTGCTTTACTGCTTCCTCAGAAAGATGTCCATGAACGACAGAAATGCTCACCCCAGCCTTTTCAAAAACATGCCCATCTTGAAGTACACAGCTGATACCCCCACCTCCTGTTTATAGAAATGTAAAATGAGCAAAGAATGAAAAATAGAAAATAAAGTACAAAATTGAAAATAACCTTTGCATGAGGTGATGGGATTAGGAGTTATTCTCCTCCTCTATTTTCAATATCTGTATATTTATAATTTTTAGGTATAATAGAATTAGATAATTAGCTTAGCTTTATGACATTTGCTACTGATAGTAGGCAAATATTACCTCCTTAAATCACAGAATTGAATATTTCTTCTACATTTTTATTCCGTCATCTACAATAACTCACTGGACACTGGCCAGTTTGCTCAGTGGTTAGAGCTTTGGGCCATGGACAGAAGGGGCTCTGAGTGGATTTCAGACAAGAGCACTTAGTTCGGTTGCAGACTCCATCCCTGACTGAGGGGTACATGAGGGAGGCAATCAATGTGTCTCTCTCACATTCATATTTCTCTTTTTCTGTCTCTCCCCTCACTTTTACTCTCAAAAATCAATGGGAAAAATATACTTGGGTGAGGATTAACAACAACAACAACAAAAAAAAAAAACACCACAAATAAATAAAAATGAAATAAAATAAATCATCAGAACATTTTCCTTTCAAATACTACTGCTTTGGTTATGATATGAGAGGAAACTAAGTTTAAAAGCAGGAATGGATATATTTGAAAACTTTTATTATTATTAAATTTAAGAACTCCATATTGTTTCAATTGTTTTTTCTTAGTGTTAGCCTTTTCATTTTGTTTATAGGCTACTAAAAAAACAGTAGATATTCGATCACTTAGGGGATTTGGAACTCTAAATTGTGCGAGACCCAGTACATTTAGGTATATGAGCTTTGCTATTAGTGGCTGGTCTGTTTGTTTTTTAAGACACTAGAGTTACTACAAGAGTAGCTGTCATAAAGATTCATGTATAGCTTGTTTTATTTCTAAGACTTCTTTGAGCTGGATAGAACATAAGGTGATCCAGTATAACTGCATATTTCAAATGAGAAAACTGAGGCACAGAAAGGTAAAAACACCTTCGAGCACACATCCGTCTCCTGCTTTCATGCATCAGACAATATTTTAAGCACTTACATATATTTACCTCATTTAATTTTTACATTACCCTCATATATTATTTTATAGGGGAGGAAACAGAGGCAAAAAAAAAAAGTTAAAAAAGTTAAGTACTTTCAGAAGGTCACACAGCTAGTCTAGTACTTAAGGTTTTGTGTCCTGGTTCAATGGCCTTCGCTTGAAAACATTACAAGATAGAAAACACTATGAAAACCAGGTTTAACTTCACTTAATATAGATGTGACAGTATCACAGCCTCACATCAGCTGATAAGAAGTTGTTGTATGAAAGTCAGAAATCCTTCCAGTTTATGACCAAGGTGTGTGTGTGTGTAGGTTGTGTGTGGTGGTGGTGGTGGCGGGGTTCAAGACTGGTGCATTTTGTAGAACTTCTGACAAACCAATCCAATATTTCTTGTGCAACTGGGGAAAGTGAAAGGACACAATGACACTCTCAGCTGGAGTCTGGCTGGCGCTTAGCCAAGTTAGGAGCCAATTTTCTCTTTCCATTTCCAAAGGAGGGGAAGGTATAAACACACCAAGAAAAGAAGATGAAATATGGGGGAAATCTATGCTCGATTACAAGTTTGGAAATCCACGCTTGTTGGCTAAAATAACCCCAAGACGTCTATGAAAAACGCAATTACAAAACTGTAAAGATTTTGAAGTGTCTAGTGCTAGAGTGACAGCACGTCTGGCTCCACACCTGCAAGAAGAGGGCTGAGGACGCTTTCAGAGTCAATCTTCTTAACGGTGTCCCTTTTTGTCTAGCAGGTACACCTTTCTCACACCCTATTCTGAGCCATTTTATGGCAGCAAACTGAAGTCCGACCCCTTCTGCCCTTCTCCACCTCCCTCCTGTTCGGCGGCGACCTGCTCACCTTCCTTCCTCTCCCACCGGTCCACAGAGAAGCCGGCTCCGCCGTCCACCTGGGCCAGCGCCTGGCACACCTGGGCCTGCGTCTCCAGGATCAGCAGCTCCATCTTGGTCTTCATGTCGCCAGGCCTCCTCCGCAGTTCGCGCAGGTCGGTCACCGGCGAGGCCATGAAGCCCCGGCAGCGGCGGGCCAGCTCGTCCTCCTCCTCCTCCTCCGCCGGCCTCCCCGGCGAGGGGCTCCGCGCCCCCGAGCTCTTGGACACCATCTCCGCCCGCGCCACGTGCCCAAAGGCGGCGGCGGCCAGCCCCGCCAGCCCCGCCAGCGCCGCGGCCAGCCCGGACCCTCGCCGCGGGCCGCCCCCCGCCGCCGCGCCGAGCCCCAGCCCGCGGCTCTGCCCCGCGCCCGCGGCGCCCGGGGCCCGGCAGATGCATCCGGCCCTGCCGCGCCAGGACCCGGCCCGGAGCTCCGCGCAGCCGCCCCGCGCGCCGCGCCAGCAGGGACCGGCGCTCAGCCGGGCCAGGTGGAAGGCCATGCTCCCGCGCTGTCCACCAGGGCAGTGCCTGCGTCCCCGCGACGGGCCCCTAAGCCCTGAGGGAACCCGGAGCCGCCGACCCAGCAGATGAGAGGAGACCGGGAACTTTTGGCAAAGAAAAGCAATCACCCTGCCTGGCTTCCAAGCTGCGGGTGGGCCGCTAGGGATTCTGGGAGCTGTAGTCCAGGCTCCTATGCCACCTGCAAGGGTGAGGCCAGGAGATAAAGGATCAACCTTCTCCAGAAGGGAGTGTAGGAGTGGAAGAGAGCTGGGTGCCAGAGCAAGCACAGTGGGAGCATAGGCAGAGCTAAAAGAGGTGTTCTTGTAAATTAGGCACAGCCCTAATATGCTGTTCAGCCAACCAGAGGGAGAAGAGGAATTGGGCTAGACATCAGGAGTGACTCAGGCAAAAATAAACTAAACAACTACCCCTGATGTACATTTTCAAACAGGGTTGCAAATACAAGGCCCCTTTCTGCCTGGTTCTAGTCCCATAGAGCTTGTTTGTAGGACTTGATGGAACCTTGGGAAACCCCTTGCCTAAGGGCAAGTTTCTAAAGGAAGTGAGGAAAAACTAGTGAAAGGCTTCCAAGAAATGCTAGGAAAACACTAAATGGGGACACTTAATATCACAGTCCTGGGGTAGGCAGTTGAATAGACAGAACAGAGCAAGAAAGATTGACCAGGTATAGCAGGACACCAGGAAAGCCCACGTGCCTGGCAAAGGACATTTGTAGGGTGGAACCGCGCTCCTCCAGGGTGACCTTTACTCCTCTTGCATATTGCTGGTCATGGGTATTGGACCCCTCTCCCCCACTTCTTTGCTCCCTAGAGATAACTCCACACCCAGAAAAGCAGCTAAACCAGACAAGTGACAACCTATGACTGGCCTCAGGAACAGTTGCATTGGATAATGACCCCTGCTCAGACCTGTCATTCAGACCTGGTCTGAAAAAGCCTGGAAAGCTGCTAACTATTCTATTGAGATCTTCCCCTGGAACACCCCTAAAAATCTCCACACTTCCCCTGGGATGGCCCCTAAATATCTATTCTTAGGATGGAGACTCAGCTGCATGCCCATGGCTCCCCTCATATTTCCCCCTCCACTTCCACCGGACATCTCACCTTTACCTTCCTCATTTCTAAGCTCTAAGGACCCTTCCTTTGCCTTTATTCCATTAACTATGGCCGATTCTTCTACTAATTACTTCTACTTCTGTGATTTTCTAAATAAAGGTTCTCTTATATTTTGAGACTTGGCTCCGAATTTTTTTCCTTGCCAGAACTCAAGTGCTGAGGTGCCTGAACCCAGGTCGGATTTGACCCCATAGGGTCTAACACCAGGTGCCTTTCCTAACATGGTCAATAATTCTATCATTAAAGTATTTCTAGGCCTTGCTCCTCCAGTGCCCACTTGATTATTTTAGAGATAGGAAACACAAATTGACTGTCAAAGACTAGAAGATTTAAAATATTTTTCATCATTCAAGAGTTGTAGGTTGTTGCCAACTATTTCTCAGGTTTAGTACTTTCAACAATTCCTACAAACTAAGCAGGACAAATATTCACATTCCCTCAACCTCCAAATACATATATACACACACTTTCAAAAATTAGAAAAGCAGCTAACATAGATATGACTAAAGATTTTTTTCTTCCTATAGCCATATTATAGTTCCATGTTGTCTGGCCATAAAAGTGTAAGAAGATTGTCATGGGCTAATTTGTCCTTTATGTCCCCAGGATGATTTTAATTTCTAGTAGTAGATAATTTAAGTCTCTGGTGGTGGCTTCTACAGGTTGTTCTTAGTGATGGAACTTTGGTGGCCATGCCCAGACCAATGGTTCATGGTGGCATAGTTTATCCACCTATAACTGTGTCTGGTGTGATATAGGTGGGTGAGCACATCTGACTCTAGCAGGTCAATGAAAGGTAAAGGCCTGGATTGAGAAGTGAATACACTACTTACACGGGAAGTTTTGTTTGTTTGTTGGGTTTTCTTGGCCAGAGTGTGGCTTGCTGGGAGGCTGATTTGGGGGAGGAAAGAAAAGATAAGAATTATCACTCTAGGGAGTGTTGTTTGCCTATTCTAGGTGCTTGTGGTAAGATTTGACTGGGCCTGGTGATAACATGCATGTCATTAAGAAGAAACCTCTGGCACATAAAAAAAATTTTTTTAATTGATTTTAGAGAGAGAGAAGGGAGAGAGCGAAAGAGAGAAACATAGATTTGTTGTCCCACTTATACAGTGGTACCTCGAGATACGAGTTTAATTCATTCTGTAACCTTGAGGCGTGGGAAACTATGAGACGCTCGAGTCGCAGTAAACTGGTGGGTCGTGTGCAGCCGGCCGATCCATGCGATTACTCGTATCTCAACTGTTGCTCATATTTCAAAGCAAAAATCGCTCGCTCAATGGCTCGTATCTCAAAAATCTCGTATGTTAGGGCACTCATATCTCGAGGTACCACTGTATATGCATTCATTGGTTGCTTCTTGCATGTGCCCTGACAAGGGATGGAACCTGCAACCTTGTTGTATTAGTATGATGCTCTAATCCAGTGGTCACCAAACTGCAGCTTGTGAGCCACATGCGGCTCTTTGGCCCCTTGGGTGTGGCTCTTCCACAAAATACCACAGCCTGGGTGAGTCTGTTTTGAAGAAGTGGTGTTAGAAATTTAAATTTAAAAAACTTGGCTCTCAAAAGAAATTTCAATCGTTGTACTAATGAGTTTGCCAACCACTGCTCTAAACAACTGAGTTACCCAGCTCAGCCATCTCTAGCCCATTTTAAAGAACCTCCTTTTTTATTGCTCTGATTCTGAGACTACCCAGAAAGGTACTCAAAGGTAAGATAGGCTCTTCTTGAGCCAGTTGGTTACTAATTTCCAGGTTTCCATCCCTCTCCATTTGTAGCCTCTAGGCAAAGAGCCTCTCTCATTTCCTCCCCTGACTTCCAGCACTCTCCCTACCTTCACCTTATAATGTTATTCTTAAGAAATACCTTAGTAGTCTGGATAGTGTGAATTTAAATCACACTTTTTGTGGAGTTCAAATTGTCCACAAAAAGGATACTTGTATTTAAGTCTGATTTATCAGTGGAGAGTAAAAGGCATCCCCCTTTCAAGTGATTTCAAGCATCAGAAAGCCAGCAGGGATCATTAAAAAGTTTACAGTAAGTTGTAAAACTTAACTTGTGAGGTAGGTTCTCATCAAATTTGAACCCAGTTTCCTATATTGCTTGATGTTCCATGTGACTGCCAACCAGAAGGAATCTGACTAGCTTTATACAAACTCAGGAGATGTAGGTTTATTTTTCAAACCACATATGCTTCTCAAAATCCTTATGAACTCTACTCCTCCTCTACTCTCCAAAGCTCTGTTGAACATAACTGATTTGGGATCTGCCCTTTGGTATAGGAATCTGTGGGGAGCTGCCCCGGGCATACCGGGGTACTATAGACCTGAAAGCAGCCTCTGGACATAGCTCTCTGCTTTCTCACCCTTCAGTTTAATAAACAAGAATTCTGAATGCAGAGTTTAGACATAACTAAACAGCTTAGCTGAAAAAATGTTGATGCCTATGTGCAAGATCTTGCAAGGTCTTGATTACTTAGAAGGTCAGTGACTGTGTTTGCAAATACATACCTGATTTGTGTATCCCCCTCCTCTGTTTGTGCTTAAATACTATGCTGGAAATAAACTCGGGGCTGCAGTCTCAAGTCTCAGACCTTCCAACCCCATCTTTTCTTGTCTGTCTTTTTCTTATCCTCACCTCCTCAATCAGGTACTGTTCGACTGCCGGCAGGTTCCGGCAGGAATCTTTCCTTTTCTAGAGAGAATTGAGAAGGACTCTGACAGTGTTACTGCCTTCTAAACACACACTCATACTTCCCACTGTCTTTATTTAATTGTACTATTTTCACCAATTCTCATATTTTGAAAATAAATTTTAAGAAAGAAATTAAGTAATATATTGCCACAGGGGCTTTGGCTAGATACAGAAACTCAGGCAAATTATGAACAAAGTATTGGCAATCACATATATTTGCCTTTGTTTACTTCTGCCAATTTATCAGAATACTAATGAGGCAGTGATGTAGAGGTGGTAAGGAGATTAGCAAAAGTGGATTTTTTTGTGTGTTTATTTTTTTGCTAGAATTTTTATTTTAAATTTTTAGGCCTTTAGAGGCACATGTTTACATAGATCATTAGAATTTTGGGGTTTTAAAG
>PVJN01013882.1:0-47874 GCA_004026805.1 Lasiurus borealis | reverse complement strand
TTTGGTTCCGCCATTTAAGCAAATGTGCAAAGAAGTGGATGGAGCCAGTTTCCTTGTGTATTTGCAAGGACACGTGTGCCCCAGGGCAGGGGCTGGTTCTTTGCCTGTGTGAGTGCCTCCTGCGGCCTGGTGCTCCTTGGCATACGGCAGAGCGGGGAGGAGGCTATGGGGTCCAATAGCAGCTCTACCCCCTACTAAGCCACATGACCTTTGGTGCCTTCCTTGACCTCCTGGAACCTCAGCTGCTGGATCTGTGAAATGGGGATGATAACAGAACTTGCCCCAGAGGAGTGCATGGGAGTACAGTGGTACCTCGAGATACGCGTGCCCTAACATGAGATTTTTGAGATACGAGCCATCTAGCAAGCAATTTTTGCTTTGAAATATGAGCAACATTTGAGATAGGAGTAATTGTGCGGATCGGCTGGCTGCACATAATCCACCAGTTTACGCGACTCAAGGGCCTCATAGTTTCCCACGCCTCAAGGTTACGGAACAAATTAAACTCGTATCTCGAGGTTCCACTGTACATTGAAATCATTGATGTACAACACTTTGCCCAGGACCAGGTACACAGAGAGAGCTTAACTCATGGCAGCTGTTTCCAATGGGAGTGTTGCGTAGTGATGAATATCCCTTGCTTTGCTTATGGAAATGAAACATTTCTGAGTCCCAAGTTTCATCTCCACAGGCTCTTCCAGAGACGCTCTTGAGAAGGCCCATCTCCGTGCCTAGGCCATGTCACTTAGCCATTGTGCCCGTCTGCAGACAGGCTGAATGAAGGTGGGGATGGGGTCTGAGGCTGGCAATGTTGCCTGCATATGTCGACTTGATCTCACCTTACAAACAGCTGCCACTCAAAGGGCTAGGGAAACGAGAGTGCCCCAGGAGGCACGCAGCATTTGCCCCAGAGCCATAGTAGTTGTTGCTGCAATTACTAGGATTCGTGTTATTAATTATAACACAATAACACATGATGACATTTATTAATAGCTTGCCAGGTGCCAAGAATTGTGCAAGCTTCTAATAGGTGGTCCCATTTGAGACTCCCAACAGCCAATTGAGAGAATTACCATGATTATACCCATTTTCCAGATAAAGAAACTGGCTCAGAAAAATAAATAAATAAATATGGAACTTTCCAGAGATCACACAGCAAGAGGCTGGCTGAGCCTGTGTTCACAGCTGACCACCAGCGTGGCTCTCAGCAACAGACTTTTCTTAGCGCTCACCGAAGACTGTTATTCTTGAAAATCCTCACCTCCGGTTTCCCCTGGCCCTCGCTCAAGGTCACATTTGAACAGAACGTCCTGGTGCCAGTTTTCATCAACCCGAGTCTGCGGAGTCTCTGCCAACAGCATCCCACGTGTCGCATCTTTAAATTGCTGTCGAGATAGAACTCGCCCCCGAGACATGATTTGGTGGAAGGCAGAGAGTTCGTGGCTAATTCATCATCTCGGGGTCTGCGGGGTTGAAAAATTTACAGACCAACATTTGGCATGGCTTCTTCCCGAATGAGTGAGTTATTAGCAGGCAGGCAGGCCTCGACTTTTATTTCTGTCATACCTTTTATGATCATTTTTAATCTCTGAGGAGAAAAAAATTGGTGTGGACTCTCGAGTAAGACAAGGGTATCTAAGTTTATCTCTACCCTCCCACCCACATCCGTACACCCCTTCACCCCAGCCCCTTGGCAAGGGTAGGCCCAGCCCAAAATACCTCCCTCTGCTGTTTATTTAAGAAGACGCAACAACAATGGCCAATTATTAAGAACGGACTCCCTCCGCTCCGAATAAAATCCTTTCTTTATACGTTAACTGCGTTGTGGGTGTGGGTGGTTCCTGCAGGCTGTTTGAACGCCGCTCATCTAGTCAACACAAGAGTTGCTGCTCCAAGATGTTCTAGTCTCCGCGTCTAGCTTTGCTGGAATGGATATTGTTTCCCCACAAAGAAGCGCTGCTTTATCTTTCTTAAGACTCCACTGTCAACCTCCTGACATTTAGGAAGAGCAGAGTCTGTGACTGGCATGCCCATCAAGATTAAAATGTCTGGCAACTCCCCAACACCGGATCTAGAAACACGGAAGTAGAGACCATTCGGGCAAACAAGACCGAACAAGCAAACAAGACGCATTAATTGTACATTCAAATGTTTAGATTGTCCATAGACAGAAGGCACTTTGTCCACATTTGACTTACCTTTGCTGGGTGTCTTCTGTCCCACCCTGGCTTTTCACAAAGAACCACTACGCAGCTCCTTCTCCCTAGGACAAAAGCCACCCAGTCTCTAAAACAGTGGTTCTCAACCTTTCTAATGCTGCAACCATTTAATGCAGTTCCTCGTGTTGTGGTGAATCGTAATGTAAATATCTGTGTTTTCTGATGGTCTTAGGCGACCCTGCTAGTGGTTCTCAACCTGTGGGTCACTGCTGTAGAGCCTAAGACCATCAGAAAACAGGTCACGACCCACAGGTTGAGAACCGCTGCTCTAAAGTAAGTCCCAGGTTCTCAGCTCCAGACATATCAGGTGCCACATAAGAGTTTAGCCCCGAGATTTTAACGACAGTTGCCTTTCACCTTTGAATGGCATCCTTATTAGGCTGATACTATGTGAGCATTTATGTGACACAGTTATTCGCTGCTCAATTGCAGTATTATGGGATTTCATATTCATGGGCTAGAAGAACCATTAATATGCGCATTAATTAAACGCAAGAAATGTGTGAAAACACAGAGTGGACGTGAAGGTTCTGGGTTACCCATGTCGGTTTCACCATAGATCAGGGGCCTCCGTTGCCTTGGAGAAGGGCATTGCCCTGTAGTTTGCCTGGGTGGAAAGCAATAAGCATGCTGCTGCCACTGTTTGTATTTCTGGAATGGAAAACCATCCCATGCAGCAAGCACATGGGATGGCTGTGATGAAAACTGATAAATGCAAGCAGGGCCTGAGACCAGCAGTCGTAGCAGAAGTGTTGTTGTGTCAGGGATACGTTATCCATGTAGAATACTAAGGGGCCCACGTTAAACCTGCAGTCAAAAGCACAGATGCCGTCCTGCTGGGTTTGGCTCAGTGGATAGAGCATCGGCCCACTAACTGAAGGGTCCTGGGTTCGATTCCGGTCAAGGGCACATACTTAGGTTGCAAGTTGGATCCTATCCCTGGTCGGATCCTATCCCTGGTCAGGCACATGTGGAGACAACCAATCTATGTGCTGCTCTCACATCAATGACTCTCTCTCTCTCTCTCTCTCTCTCTCTCTCTCTCTCCTTCCCTTCCACTCTCCAAAAATGAATGGGGAGGGGAGAGTATATCCTCGAGTGAGAATTTACCAAAAAAAAAAAGATAACTGGGGGTGTTCAGGTTGGTGGCAGAGCAGAAAAACCAACTGAGGGTGTTCAGCTCTATCCAGTTGCTGCCATGAGAGAATACAGAGTCATCACTGCTGTTCTACTCCTTTTTGATTTTCCAGAGAAGTCAGGAAACTGGAACACTCTACAAAATCTTGACTTTGAATTTTTGACAATACCCATCTTGGGGCAGCCATGTGTGACTTCTGCCTAGATAGACGAAGTTTACTTCCCCCTTCGCAAGTCTGCAGTTCCGTCTTGTCCACCTTTTTATTCCCAGAAGAACTGAACCGTGTTCCATGTACATGGTTTTGGGGGGAACATTCCAGCCATCGTATAGCATGTTTCACAGTTTCCATTCATCCTTCCCCTCTCACTTTTACAGCAACCCTCCGGGTGAATCACCGCTGTGTTCACTGTTTGGCAGCTGGGTATGCTGAGAATTAAAGAAATGAGGTTCCGGGCCCAGGTCCACACATCCTGAAAGTGGCAGACCCACGCCTTGAACCCACCTCTTCTGATTTGCCCTCCTAACCATCGGCTGGATGCCCCCCCCCCGGCCCCAGGCACTCCCCCATCGCCCTACATAGACCCCAGTGGTGGCATTTTCTTGGCACTCCGCATCGAAATCTCTTTCCCTTCCATCTCCTGTCCCTAATCAAGAAAGATGACTTTTGGGCAGATGGATAAATGAGCAGATATAATCAATGCCACCGTGGAAATGAACAACGGTAATGAGGAGACCATCTTTCCAACGCGGAGGACGCCGGGTAATTTTTGCGGTTGCTCGCCGTAATTTGATTTACCGGCAGCGAAATGGCCTGTTGCTCCATGGGAGGGCTGGGCGAGTGGAGAATTAGGTCTTCTTTCATCCTCCGGATTCTTCTCCCTCCGTCTCCCCCTGGAAGCTCTTGGCTTTCTCTGTAGAAGTGCAAAGAGAGCCGGACTCGCCCGGTGAACTGGAAAACGCACCTTCCACTTCATTTGGAACCTGCCAGGTCTGCACTTGCCTCCTCCCTCACCCCCCTCCACTCCCACCCCGCACCCCCTCCAGGGTTGTATCATCAGCGGAATCCACCCACACAGAGCGCAGATGGATGGAGAGGGGCCACACAGGCGGGAGTGGGCAGAGCCACCTTAGCTCGGGGTGCACAGACAGGAAGCGGGCGGGTTTCGGTGTCTCACCGGGTGAATTAAACGCCTCACACAGCCTCTTTGTACTTTGGGGAGAGTGTGTGGTCTCCAGAGCTGGAGAGGGGGAGCCAGATGGAAAGTTAGGGCTCGGGGGCCGGGGAGAGAGAGGTTCTCACTTGTGCACTGATTCATCTCGTCCTCCCCGGGCAAGTCTCCTCATTATCTACCTAATGGGGAATAATGACACCACTCGGCTGGGCGTGGGGGGTCGGGGGTGCGAGAGGCGTGCGATTCATTAACTCCGAGCGAGGGGCTTGGCAGGATCTCCGAAGGTTCGTGATTACATCATTTCACCCCCCTCTTCTCACCTCTTTGCACTAATAGGAGACGAATGCTAAGTAACTGTATAATAATACATTACCAGACAGAAAATATAATAGCCGGCTACGGCTACGAAACTCCCTCAAAGATATATTTAACATGTCATGGGTGCATAACGTAAAAACTCGAATTACAGGTTCACGCGGAGGATGCGGTTTAAAACCCGTACAATTGTGCGGGGGCATTTCCCACTGGGCTTGCGTTTTAGTTGTCTTTTTCTGAACACCAAAAATAAAAGTAAAAAAATAAATAAATCCTCCATGTCATTTTGGCCCAAAGATGCAAACTTGGAGGGATCCCTTTGCTCCGTATTTTCCTTTCTCGTTTTCACTGGCCCTGATGCTCTGCAAACCTGGTATCTTCTTGACATCTTGTCTTTTCCTGGGGCTGCGTCTGCAGGCATCACAGGAGCCACGGGCTGCAGATTACAGCTTTTCGGAGATGCTGCCCAGCCACAGAAGGATGCAAGGGGTGGAAATGTGTGTCCGATTGCGAGTTTAAACGACTTGAGCGAATTTCTTAATTCCAGGGCAGCAGGGGCTGTGGATTTGAGAAGTTGGCAGCAGCCAGAAATGACAAGGCGGGCCGTTCACCTGCCGAGCTGCCAACCCTGACGGGAGGCTTCCAAACATGAGCTTCCTCAGAGGACACAGCTCAAAAGTCATGTGTCCGCAGCCGTTCAGACCCGCTCGTGGGCTTACGTCGTTGCATCGTGCACCATTTTCGTTTTCATCCTGCTTGACGCAGCTCCTTGCGTGGATGGAGAGTGGGTTGCTGGGAAAACCCTGGGCGGAGTTGTCACAGGCGGTCATAGTTCCCAGGGAATCCGTACACGGGTGGAGTTCTCCTTTGTGTGTGTTTCACACCCGGGAGGGAGATTTCAAGGTTGGGAAACAGGATGCAGTTTGGAGTCAAGGTCGTGGCTTGCAAACATCAACCCTGACCTTCTCTGGAGACAGAGACCTCGGGGTTCCTCTCTGAGGAGCGATGGCATCAACCCGCCGGTTTGAGCGGGCTCCCGGGTGTGTTGATGTGGACTCTTTACAGATAGGAATGTAGCCATGTATGTGGAGACACATATTTTTAGTTCATTGTCAAGCTTTTTTAAAAGTGGGAAATAGGAATGTAGCCATGTATGTGGAGACACATATTTTTAGTTCATTGTCAACTTTTTTTTTAACATGGGGAATTTTATCTAAAAATCTAGATCGTTCGTTTTCTTAGAAAAACCAGATCTGTTCCTTAAGCTCTAATCCCCACATGGCCACGTGAGCCTGGGCCTGAGTGAGGGCTGCCCCTACCCTCGCTGGGTCATCTTTGTCCAACAACTGGTCCATCTCCGGCCCTGCCTGACCCCTGCAGGTGTTCAACTTTGCTTCTCCACAGCTCACAGTGTGCCATGTTCTCGTTGTCTTTAGAAAGAGGAAACCGTTTCGCAGAATGTGTGCAGTCATCTGGTTTACCAGGAAATGGAACAAGGACTCGTCACAGGAATGATGGGCCTTGAATTTTCCATGCAGGATTCATATACAGTGGTACCTCGAGATACGAGTTTAATTTGTTCCGTAACCTTGAGGCGTGGGAAACCATGAGACGCTCGAGTCGCGGTAAATTGGTAGGTCATATGCAGCCAGCCGATCCGTGTGATTACTCCTATCTCAAATGTTGCTCGTATTTCAAAGCAAAAATCGCTTCCTCGATGGCTCATATCTCATAAACCTCGTATGTTAGGGCACTTGTATCTCGAGGTACCATACTTTCAGATAACTCCACCGGTCAGCCTGCTTTTGCTAACAGACTTTCTCATTCTCCATTTGATGCCAATGGAAAATGTTAAAATGGAAGCACGTTATTATTAGTAACTGACCCTGGGATGCTTCTTTGCAACTTTCAGCAATAATGACTTGGGTTGTTGCAATCGCCAACGTAATGGCTTCGATTTCGGGCTCTCCTCCCCAGGTTGGCAGTGTGCCTGCGGCTGTGCCCTGCAGTCCCTGATGGTCGCCTCTCCTTTCTCTCTCCAGGCCCTCCAAACCACAGCCAGTCGACGCTGAGGCCCCCGCTGCCACCGCCCCACAACCACACGCTGTCCCATCACCACTCGTCCGCCAACTCCCTCAACAGGAACTCGCTGACCAACCGGCGGAGTCAGATCCACGCCCCGGCGCCCGCGCCCAATGACCTGGCCACCACGCCCGAGTCCGTTCAGCTTCAGGACAGCTGGGTGCTAAACAGCAACGTGCCCCTGGAGACCCGGTAAGTGCCCGTGGGCCCATCATGCTCGTGGGCCTACCTGGGCCACCCACACTGAGCCCCTGGGTGGCCCCGAGGTGCAGGGGGGGAGCAAATCTTGGCATAAATAAACGAGGCAGGTCTATACCACCTCCTGGTGGCTCCGTGGGGAATTTGTCCCCAGATGGTAGGGTGATAGGTATTCCTCTGCTCACACGTGTTTCCTTTCAATGCTTGTTTACTCTCTTAGCGCTTGTGTACCCAACTAATAGAATTAGCATACCATATTTTCCCTCAGAGGCTCATGGGAAACCTGCTTATAAGGATATATTGACTGAAAGCTGCTGATAAATTATGCATTTGGCCTTTCTTGAAGTAATAAATGAAGACTCATTTGAAATTAAGTGTTTGGGGAGACCTTGAGAAACAATCCCTGATTCCAGACTGACGGAAGTATAGTTTTAATTTATATTTCATCCAGCCAGCCGCCTCACTTTAATCCCTCCGGTATACACCGGCAGCCTGCGGGGCAAACAGTAATGTGTAAAAACAAACAAGAGAAAAAACAGGGGCCGCGCGCGCGTGTTGGGAGGGGAGCGTTTCAAAGTGATCTTCAGGCCCGGATCTGTTTGGCTTTGCCTTTGCTTCTGTCCTTTTCTCGCTTCTGATCTTCCCAGACGTGCCCACTTCCGTGGCCTGGAGCAAGGTGCCCGGGTCACAGCGGGGCTGCGGGGATGTGATTGACAGCGAAGGCTGCACGTGGGTGGGCCAGGTATTGGGAGGCCTTGGTGCTCCGTCCCCAGACACCTGCGTGGATTCTGTGCTCTTGTTGCTTCGGTTTCCTCGTCTGGAAGAATCACAGAGACTGGACAGAGAAAGGGGCTAATTCATATGGACCCTTCCAAAAGTTCTCACACTGGTTTTTGTTGTTGTTTTCTTTTTAAATAAATCTTTATTGATTTCAGAGAGGAGGGGAGAGGTAGAAACATCAATGATGAGAGAGAATCACTGATTGGCTGCCTCCTGTATGCCCCCTACTGGGGATCATGTGCCCTGACCAGGAATCAAACCATGACCTCCTAGTTCATCAGTGACAACCACTGAGCCACACCAGCCAGGCTCTAACTCTGGTTCTCAACCTTTTTTTAATGCTGCGACCTTGCTAGCAGTTTTCAACCTGTGGGTCACGACCCACAAGTTGAGAACCACTGCTGTAGAGCCTAAGACCATCAGAAAACACAAATATTTACATTATGATTCTTAACAGTAGCAAAATTACAGTTATGAAGTAGTAATGAAAATAATTTTATGATTGGGGGTCACCACAACATGAGGAACTGTATTAAAAGGTCACAGCATTAAAAAAAAAAAAGGTTGAGAACCACTGCTCTAACTGGTTTTTAGACTTTTTTTAATTTTCAGCTTAATACTGGCTTTAATGAGGGCACATGTTAGCCACGGTTAGAAAAATATTAACTTACTGGGAATGTAACTGTATATTTCTAAATGTCAGATGAAAGGATACTAATTCTTATAAGTTACTTAAAATATGTGAAGTCAGGTTTAAGGAAAGACAGACATAAACTGCAACTTTTTTGGTAACAGCCATTGACCTCTCTGTGCTGACCTCAAAACAAGCTTACAAGCTATAGATTTCCATTTGTGTCTTTGTTTTGTTTCACATCAGCATCGTTGCCTTTAATAGGAAAGGTCTTTTTTATAATTGAGATATATAATTGACATATAGTATCATATTAGTTTCAGGCATTCAACATAATGATTTGTTACTCACATTTCTTGTGAAATGATCACCGCATCAAGTCTAGTTAATATCGGTCATCATAACAAAGTTATTAAAAAAAGTGTTCTTACAATGAGAACTTTTAAGTTCTGCTTTCTTAGCAACTTTTAGATCTACGACACGGGAAGTTGGTACCTTTTTAACCCCTTCACCCATTTCTCCCACCCCCCATGCTCCTACCTCTGGCAGCCGCCAATCTGTCCTCTGTACCTATGAGTTTGGTGTTGTTTTTATAAGATTTCACATCTAAGGGAGGTCATAAAGTATTTCTCTTTCCCTGTCGACCTATTGCACTTAGCGTAATGCCCTCAGCATCCATCCACATTGTCATTAATGACAAGATTTTATTCTTTTTTTTCATGGCTGAATAGTATATTGTTTCTCAGACATACTATTTTTTGTTTTCATAAGCTCATGAGCGATAATATGTTGTACACCATCATCATTGTCATCACTCCAAGCTTTATTATATTTTATTTCCTGACAATTATAGGTTATTCTTAATCATGCCTATTATCTTCATCTCTCAGGCTTAAAATATGTGGAGTCAGTAGAACCATGCATATATTACATGTAAGCAGTAGACTTAAACATCCACACTGATTTAGTAACCCTCTAACGAATAGCTTTGCTGGCCGGTTTCCAGGCTGACCCTGCCCGGTCCGGCAGGCTGCACACAGGGTGTGTCCACAGTCGATGGTCTTCAGGCTGGATCAGACTTTCTGTCTTTTCCTCCTTGTATTTAGGAACTGCCCTAGACTCTGTTGGGCACTAGTCAGCCTCTGTTTATATTAACAGACTGTTGTTTGGAAAAAAAATAGTTTCTGGACATGAAGTCTACATAGAGTGGACTAGATGAAGAGTGAGGAACTCTCTTGGAATGGTCAGGAAATGTCTCACAGCTGAGGCACTGTTTGAGCTGGGTTTTGAAGGATGAGTAAGAGTTTACCTCATGAATAAGTAGAAGACAGAGAAAGGCGAGGAGAAATGTAACAGCTGTGGAGACACAGAAAGCAGAGAGGAAGGAAAAGGACACTATCTCCATGCACAACCCGTGTTTGTTGTGTACTTTGCATGTGCTGGACCCAAGTGCTCTGCATGTCTGTGTCCATCAAGCCTGACAGCCATCCAGTCGGGTATAAAGGAACCATTATTATCACCTTTTTAAATATGCGGAGTCTAGGTGTTACAAAGTCACTGGTGGGAGGTCTTGGGCTTCAGGGAGATCGTAAATTAGGAGCCACCTTTGGTGGGCACATGTCTGACAGCTGAATAACCACACACCTTCACAGATCACCCTAATTGTTACATGTCCAGGGCCAGCTCCATCCGAGCAGTTGCTCCTCACAAAGATTTCCCCCTTGGCAATAAGACAGGGTACGCTGCACACTATCTCGCATTCCCGATCGGTTTCCCCGGTGATTTATTTTGAGCCACTATACTTGTGTTCTCCTGATGAGGACCTAATGAAAAGGACCTGGCTGCCTCCTGTATGCCCCCTGCTGGGGATCATGTGCCCTGACCAGAAATCAAACCATGACCTCCTAGTTCAGTGGTTCTCAACCTTTCTAATGCCGAGACCCTTTAATACAGTTTCTCATGTGGTGGTGACCCCCAACCATACTTCATAACTGTAATTTTGCTATTGTTATGAATTATAATGTAAATACCTGTGTTTTCCGATGGTCTTAGGCGACCCCTGTGTGAAAGTGTCATTCGCCCCCCCAAAGGGGTTGCGACCCACAGGTTGAGAACCGCTGTCCTAGTTCATAAGTGACACTCAACCTGTGCCTGTCACCTTTCTGTTTGAAGTTCTGCTAGATGTGGGCTTCTTATTGATGCTTTTGGAGGAGGCACGTTGAAGATAGAACTTGAGGAGTAGACAAGATGGCTGAAATCTGGAAGCCTAGCACAGGGAGAAAACCACTTCTGTTCTTTGGTCAGGACAGTCAAGGTACCAGAATTAGAGAACTCGAGGCCCTGGTGATGGAATTATTACCAGAAATCAAACACAGGGCACAGAAGTAAGCAGATCATTAAAACTCCACTCATGGAACTGAATACATATAACATGGATGTGCAACTGGACTCATGTTCACAAATGTTGGCAGTAACTCATGGAATTGTTGAGCTTGATGTTTCTCTTTTGAGTATGATTCATTTGGTCTCTTACTGGCAAATATTTACTGAGTCCCTCGTAGGGCTTTGTTAGGTACCAGGGAGATTTTTAGCAAAATGTGTATCCTGTTCTTCAGGGTTACAGAAGCTACAGAAGGAGACAGGCACATGAACAAAAGGGTAGTGTGGTGTAAACAGTTATGGGAGTGTGAGAAGTGAGGAACTCTCTTGGGATGGTCAGGAAATGTTTCACGGCCGAGGCGCTGTTTGAGCTGGGTTTTGAAGGATGAGTAAGAGTTTACCTCATGAATAAGTAGGAAGAAAAAAAACCCCTCAAGATTATAGCGTACTAGAGACCTGGTGCACGAAATTTGTGCACAAGTAGGATCCCTAGGCCTGGCTGGTGATCAGGGCCAAGCTGTGGGCCCCCGCTGGCACCTGCCTTGGCTGGCCCAGCACCACCCTCCATGGGGCAACCAGCAGGGCGAAGGCGGGGGAAGCCTGCTTGCACCCATCTTGGCTGGCCTGGGGCCTCCAGGCTGGAGGCAGCTCCTGTGTTGAGCGTCTGACCCCTGGTGGTCAGTGCACTTCACAGTGACCAGCCATTCTGCTGGTTGTGCCACCATTGGGTTGATTTGCACATTAGGCTTTTATTCTATAGGATTATTTGCTCCCGTTCCTCACAGGAACGTTCATACAGTCTTGGAACCTGCAGAAGTGAACACATCCACTCATTCAAATGCTGAGGCATTGTGAGTCTCCTGGTCATTTTCTTACTCACAAAAGTATGTGTAGGCCTGGAGCTCTTGTTTGAGGGACATGCTGCCGTACTATGATTCCCATTCAAATAAGGGCCGAGTGCCGCATCCAGGAGAGAAAAACCACTGAAGGCAAGACATGGTGGAGGCCGGTTGTGATGTAGTCATCAGTATTGAAAGCTCAGTGGGACTTTACACACAGCCGCCCCACCTCCGCGCTCCTGCACACCAACTTCTGGCGCCATGGAAGGATTTCGTAACCTTGCACTTGATGACAGACGCCCCGCCACCCCCAGAGACTCCAAGCCAAGTCCAGTGCGTTTTCAGACCCGGGAGGAGCAAGCCCTAGCCGCTCTGCGTGGATTTTTGATGTTGTGTCTGTCCTAATGAGGCATGTTAGCTCTCGGGGCTGTGCCTCTCCCGTCTTTTTCCCTGACAAGTGGAATTAGAGGTGCTGATTGAGGAGGCATGGCCAGATAAATGGGACTGTACAAATGAGGAATTTTACACAAGACAAAGCATAGAGGGAAAAGCCCTGTATCGCTGTGAATCACACAAGTAATGCGGATAAATGTCTGTTACCAGAGGTAGTCGATCCATGTATTAAACCGTAATAGAATCCCAGAGAAAACACCCAGGCGGGAGGAACTAATTGCAAGAAGTCTGCGCTGTCTTTTGTAACGTGTTCACTTAACAAAATGACTCTGCCCACCCTCTTCCTCTCGGCTGACCCCCGGGTCTTAGCACACAGTCCGCATGTGTCCTTGGTGGGTGTCAGCTCTCACCCCTTCCTCTCCTGCGAGGGGCGAGAGCAGGATCTGCGTGGCCCTCTGCTGCCGGGGGGGGGGGTTCTGAGGTCCCACCTCTCATCTAAAACGGCAGGAAGTAGCTCAGCGATAGAACCTTCCTTTTCTTCTCCTCGGCATTTGGCTGAAGCAAGCAGAACCCGTCTCAGCAGCAGGTCAGGAAAGAGAATTCCAAAGCAGGGCGAAACCTGCCTGGGTTTTCTCTCGCCCTGAAACACCAAAAGCCCTCATTTTCCTCACCCGGATCCTCAAGCTTACAACTCGGTTTGCAAGTTGCTTTGTAAAATGGTCACCCAGCCTGGCCTGGCCAGCTGGCATGGCTCAGTGGTTGAGCATTAACCTAGGAACCAGGAGGTCACGGTTCGATTCCCAATCAGGGCACATGCCCGGGTTGTGGGCTCAATCCCCAGTGTGGGCTGTGTTGAAGGCAGCCAATCAGTGGTTCTCTCTCATCATGGATGTTTCTATCTCTCTCTCCCTCTCCTTTCCTCTCTGAAAATAATAAAAATATCTATATATTTTATGAGTGGCGAGCGGGTTCCAGAAGGTAATGGGGGGGATGAGGACAAATATGTAATACCTTAATCAATAAAGAAATTAAAATGCAAAAAAATTAATAAAATAAAATTCAAGTCCTTTATCCAAAACAAATAATAATAATAATATAAAGTTCATCCATGATCCATTCAAGAAACACGTATGAGAACCTACTATGTGCCGGGCACTGAGGGCTCAACAATGAAGAGGAAAGCAAAGCCTTTTCCCGACAGCGATTTAAGGATGAACATAGGCAGAGCGTGAGTGAGGGGCAGACAGGTGCCCCCCACTGACACATGAGTGCCCTGTGAGGTACAGAGACCAGACCCCTGAGAAACTGGCATTGGGGCAGACCCTACGAATGAGTAAGTGATCATCAGCCTTGCAGAACGTTCTAGGTGCAGGGTGGGGAGAAGCAACCTGCCGGGGACAGAAACACGGAGATGCAGGAAGGAAAGCAAGCTGAGAAGGAGGCCAGGATAGCATGGCGGAGGCTTGGGGTAAAGACGTTGGATTCCACTCCCAGAACCATGAAAAGTCCCGAAGCATTTGAAACAGGAGAAGGAAATGATAACACTGTTTGGTTTGGTTTGATTTGGTTCGGTTCGGTTCGGTTTGCTTTGCTTTGCTTTGCTTTGCTTTGCTTTGCTTTGGTTTTGAATGGTGGTAGCTGCCAGGTAGTAAGCAGATGGAGCGGAGGGTGGAAGGGGTAGCCAGGCTAACGGTCTGCTCTGGAGGTGACTGTGTGGCTGAGACACAGGGCCGTGTGTTGGGGCTTTCAGGAGCCCCACAGTTGCAGCCCCTGGAGCTGTGTGGCTGTCTCCGGCCCCGGTGGCAGGCAGTGCACACCCCCAGGGGTGAGGCCTCTGTCCAAGGAAGGATCAGTGGCAATGAATGGTGGCCCAACTGGGAGCTGTGGGTGAGGTAGGTGTGAGCACAAAGACCAGTGCTTTTGACGTAGGGGCGGTGCATAGAGATATCCTTTGGAAGATGAAAGTTTGGTCTTAGACATGTGCGAGTGTGAGGCAGCAAGAGAACGCAGCACAGCTGTTATTGGCCAGGCGTGTTTTGATTGAAAAAATAAGAGCTGTAACACAGAAATTCCTGCATTTGCAAATAATAGCATGTTTGCTGCATCGGAAGCTCTCGGCAATTGATTTTTCTCTTTAAAAAAAATCTCTTGAGAAATTTTGTTGAATTTAACAGTTATTCTACATGGTTGTTTAGGTCTGTGAGTCACAATCCTCCTGTTTTGTTTTTTTTATAATTTATCTTTATTATTGAAAATATTACAGATACACTGTTTGTTTGTTTTCCCATTGACCCTGTCCAGCCTGTATTCACCCATCCGAGGCCTTCCCCCTCTGTTCTGTGTGTCCACGGGTTATGCATGTGTGCATATAAGTTTCCCAGTTAATCACTCCCACCCCCATCCACCCACCCCTGCCTTCCCTGTGAAACTTGTCAGTCTGTTCCACGCTCCTACATCTCTGGATCTATTTTGTTCATCAGTTTATTTTGTTCATTACATTCCACATATGAGTGAGATCATGTATACTTACCTTTCTCTGACTGGCTTATTTCACTTAGCATAATGCTCTCCAGGTCCCTCCATGCTGTTATAAATGGTCAGAGTTCTTTCCTTTTTCACTGTTGCATAGTATTCCATTTTGTAAATGTACCACAACTTCTTATCCACTCATCTGCTAATGGGCACTTGGGTTATTTCCAAATCTTAGCAATTGTAAATCATGCTGGCATGAACATAGCAGTGCATATATTATTTCTGATTGGTGTTTCTGGTTCCTTGGACTATATTCCTAGAAGTGGGTTCACTGGGTCAAATGAAAGTCCCACTTTTAATTGTTTGAGGCAACTCCATACTGTTTTTGCAGAGACTGCACCAGTCTGCATCCCCACCAGCAGTGCATGAGGGTTCCCTTTTCCTCACCTCCTGGCCAACACTTTTTGTTTGTTGATTTCACAACCCTTCTTGTCAAAAACTTCCTGTTTGACACTTAGTTTTACATACATGACCCCATTTAATCCCTCTCACCCTATGCTAGGTGTATGTTACTATTCCTATTTTTAAAAAAATACAAACTGAGGCTCCGGAAGGTTAAGTGACCTACACATCTCCAAATAAGCAAGTAGCAGAACTGGGATTTCAACCTGGGCCTGACCGATTCCAAAGGCCATGTTCTTTTATATTGTATCTTTATTTTTCATTTGAGAGAGAGAGAGAGAGAGGAGAGAGAGATTTGTCCCACGTATTCATACATTCATTGATTCATTTTTTTAAATATACAGTGGTACCTCGAGATACAAGTTTAATTCATTCCGTAACCTTGAGGCGTGGGAAACTATGAGACGTTGGAGTCTCGGTAAACTGGTGAGTTGTGTGCAGCCGGCCGATCCGCGCGATGACTCCTATCTCAAATGTTGCTTGTATTTCAAAGCAAAAATCGCTCGCTCGACGGCTCGTATCTCAAAAATCTCGAATGTTAGGGCACTCGTATCTCAAGGTACCACTGTATTTTATTGATGTTTTACAGAGAGAGAGGGAGAGGGATAGAAAGTTAGAAACATCAATGAGAGAGAGGCATCTATCAGTTGCCTCCTGCATGCCTCCCCCTCTCCACCCATGGAGATGTGCCTGCAACCAAGATACTGACGCTGTATCCACTGAGCCAAACCGGTTTCGGCTTGATTGATTCTTATATGTGCCCTGACTGGGGCTCAAACCCTCAACCTTGGCGTACCTGGACCACACTCTAACCAACTGAGCTCCCGTGATAGTACCTTTGCGGCCAGAAATACAAAGCAAAACCATGCTTATTCTGATAGCAAACAACTTCACGGGTCCAAGCCGTAGGCACAGTGAGGTTGATACCTGGGGACAGAGGGCACGAAATTAATTTCCTGTGGGATGAGCTCCAGCCTGGTGCTGGACATAGGCCTGGTGATTGGCAAAACCATATGCCATTTGGGAGGTATGGAACCCTCTGTCCCGCGGTGGGCCTGGTGGCGGCCGGGGATGGTAAACGGCAGGCCTCCTACTCGTGGCGGGGGTGGCCTAGGCCCATGTGAGCTGGTACCCAGAGCCTCCATGCTCTGCGTGTTACAGAATAGAATGTGTGAGCAAACTGGCAGTCTAGAAATAAGCACAGCTACCTCTTTCGCTCCACGATTGATGGAATTTTTACCTGCCAGCTGGGCTTTGCCAGCTGGGTGGAGGGAAGCCACGTAGCACAGAGCAGTGGTTGACCATTTGGTCGTATTTTGAATGTCATCGTTATTCCCGTTAGCAGGATGTCGTGAAAAGCGCCCTGAGAAAGAACTGACGATCCTGTGCTTTACCAAGTGTACCCCTGGAACTGACACAAAACAATATTGGAGCCGAAACCGGTTTGGCTCAATGGATAGAGCGACAGCCTGTGGACTGAGAGGTCCCAGGTTTGATTCCAGTCAAGGGCATGTATGTTGGTTGCGGGCACACCCCCAGTGGGGGGAGTGCTGGAGGCAGCTGATAGATGTTTCTAACTCTATCCCTCTCCCTTTCTCTCTGTAAAAAAATCAATAAAATATATTTAAAAACAAAAATAAATAAAAAAAACAATATTGGATGTAAACTGTAACTGAAAAACAAATAAATGTAGCACTTTGGGGCTTGATGGATAGCACCCAAGGAATCTCATTTTGGTACAGTGGAACCTCGAGATACGAGTGCCCTAACATACGAGATTTTTGAGATACGAGCCATCGAGCAAGCAATTTTTGCTTTGAAATATGAGCAACATTTGAGATAGGAGTCATTGCGCGGATCGGCCGGCTGCACACGACCCACCAGGTTACCGCGACTCGAGCATCTCATAGTTTCCCACACCTCAAGGTTACGGAACGAATTAAACTCGTATCTCGAGGTACCACTGTATCAGGATCCCAGAAAACACCCTTTTTGTCTTCAAGACGAAGTAAGGTTACCCCCACATGCCTACCCTGGTGCACGGTTGGGACCTGAGACGCAAGACCTTTGTAATAAGTGAGGCTTTCCCCACAGAAGCAGCAAGCGTGTGGCACCATCGTCACCAGGCAGAAGAGCCCCCAGACTATTCCCAACTTGTCCCCTGATTTATTTTCCTACCGAAGGACTACCTTCCCGCCAGCATCACTGACAGGCTTGATCTCGAGAACATTCCACCGAGGTGGCCTGTGGACACCTTTTCCGTTTCCGGGGGAGGTTTGGAAACTGGAATTCATCCCGCGCGAACCAGCAGCGCCCCGGCCCTTTGCTTGATTTCTCCCTAGTGCGCATCATCGTGCCCCCTCTCCATCCTCATCAGAGGCGGCATGGAAATGGATGAGCCCCTCGCGTGGGCCTCTCCGGCGCGGCCTGAGTTTATGGCTGCACCTCGCCTCTTTGACACCGTGATCCCGCCTGGCCACCGGCGGCATTTCACGACGCGGTGCACTTTAATTTTGTAGTTTTCTTAGTCTTCCTTGGAAACTGACAGCTTATTAATCTCAATAACGGAGCCGCTCCGTAGGCAAGCTCTCCAATGAGAAACCGGGCTGTGCCTTCCCTCCCCCTGCCCTTGGCCCATGGAGACAAGGGGTTGGCTGTCGGATAGAGCAAGGAGTGGAGTGGTAGAGAAAATAGATAGTTAGGTGTGTAGGGGAATGGGGGGGAAAGAGAGAGACACCTATACCCCCTGTTACTTCCTGACAATTGGCAGGAAAATCAAGAGAACCTAGTTTCCTCTGCAGTGTATGGCTTGTGCTCTTAAACACATTCCAACCACTAATATGAAAGAAATCCACGTGTGCAAATTACAAGGTGCGTGAAGAACGAAGCAAGCGTTGCCTCTTATTCAAGACCGCTCCTGCCCGCTCTGGGCCAGGCCTGCAAACTCGGAGGCATCCTTGAAGGCGGGAGGGCCCGAGGAGAGGCAGTCCTTTTTACATCCGGCCCCTGCTGTAAAATGAAAGCCCTGAGAAGTGTATTTAAGCTTTAGGGCCTTGAACTTCTTACAGGGCACGTTAGCACAGCTAAGCCTCTGGGTAGAAAGCACTTTCTGTACAAAAGCCATCCCTCCGCAGCCTGGACCAGGGGACCGGATTACGGGTGGAGGCCACCTAGCGGCCATGCCTTGCAAGTGCAAGGCTGCGCTGGGTGTAAATGTGGCAAGTGTTTGTGTTAAAACTCACAGTTGAAAAAAAAAAGCCCAGTATTTCCGCCTCTGTCTGAGCTCTTTCACCCATCCGGCTAATACGGACTGTCACTCCCTCGGGGCATTTCCTGAAGCCTCCCCCGAGGACTCTGTATCTGGCTCAGACAGGGAGAGACTTAATGAAAGTCCTTTTCTAATTCCGGCTCCCAGTGATCCTTTTCTTTGCACGGAAGGCAGATAAGGCCTCCGGTTCTCCCAGGCGGGGAGCCCCGGCTCTGCGGCTCCTCTGAAGTTTCCTTTGATTGATTAGCCTCAGTCTCGCCTGCCTTTTGTGAGTTGGGATCTCGCGTCCCCAGAATCTATCTGTCACCAGGCACCGACCGGGCAGGTCCCCGCCACTGGGCCTGCGTCTCCTGGGCGACAGGGGAATGTTCAAGAAACTCTTTGTGAGATAGATTTTTTTTTTCTCCCAAACCCACCAAACAGTTCGGGGCTATTCCCTGAGCCTCGTTTGCCAATAGCCACCTTGAGAGGCCACGACTCTGCTAACCACAAAGGATTACTTTCAAAATGGTGTGTTTTTATTTATTTATTTTTAATATATTTTATTGATTTTTTTTTTTGAAAAGACATGCTGTCATTCTTAATAAACAACTAGATTACGAATACATAAGAGAAACAGAGTGGTATCTTTATATGATACACAAGTGTATGTTACAAGAATTCCATCAGGCACAGCGGCCTCAGGTTTAAGGCCTCAATGTTGGGCCAAAACAAAAGGGCATGGTGGAGTTTACTTTAACATCTAAAATGTCACTCTCGTGAAGGAGGTGTCATAGAAATTGTCTTTAATAAATCATAATTGCAGTCCCCTCATTCTCCTTCCATTAGGATGCTAAGTTTATGTCTGAGAGGAAGGGAGAGGGATAGAGAGTTAGAAACATCGATGAGAGAGACATCGATCAGCCACCTCCTGCACGCCCCACATTGGAGAAGTGCCTGCAACCAAGGTGCCTGCCCTTGATCGGAATCAAACCTGGGACCTTTCAGTCCTCAGGCCAACGCTCTAGCCACTGAGCCAAACAGGTTTGGGCAAAAAATAAAATAAAATAATGGTGTGTTTTGAAATCCTTACAGAATCCCTTCTTGCTCAGACTAGTGTCTGGGGGATCAGCAAATTCCACCCCCCTCGCAAGCCCCATCACCCATGTTTCGGCTGTTCATGCCTTCCATTTCCCAGGAGAGTGGGTAACACTTCTGTTTGTTAGCTTGTCTTGCGATTGCCTTGAAGTGTGTTACCGCCTCCATAAGGGGATGAGTGTAGCAGGTCCATTTTTCAACAGCCCGTCTGTGAAGATGTTGCCCTCCAAACAGTATTATGATGAAAAAGCTTCTTTAAAAAAAAAATTTATTTTTTTATTTTTTTGAACAAACGGATTTAAACACCTGCCCTGAGCGAAGGCAGGAAACGTTGCTCTCCTCGCCTTGGTGTGCTTAGATAAGAATTTGAAATGGAAAGCTTCATCTTTGTGACATTTTAATCTCTTATCAACCCGATCCTCCTCCTGGCCTTGGGAGCGTGGTGTGAGAAGGCACCACGGGGAGGGACCCTGGGGGAAGCTACCGCCCCCCAGCCCCACCCTGGATGAGAGAATAGATGGGGGGAGGAGGGGATCCCTCTGGCCTTGAGGCAGGCTATGCACACACAGGCTTTGTGGGTGTCTTGTAGCTGCTCACTTAGATGGTGCCCCCCCCCCACCTGCCAAAGCCTCCTGAACCCCGGAATACACGTGAGAACGTACGGCCAAGTAGAAACCGTTCCGCTTCCTGGAAACAACTGCTCACTTTCTGGTCTGTTTTCAGACGTCATCGTCTCCTCGGGGCCTGCGTAGTGCCAAGTATTGTATTAGGCTCTTGGCCCCCGGCTGCGGCCCCCCCGTGGGATGGAGAGACACCCCCATCCCCTTCGGGCCTGACGGGAAGATGAAATTGGGGGAGACGAAGGGTTGGGACCGAATCAAGATGCTGGCAGAATTGGATTCCAGGCTGTAAACTAGGCCACTGGGCGTTTTCTCTCAGCCTTGCTTTCCTCTGTCTCCTATCATTAATCTCTCTTTAAAAATATATGTACAGTGGTACCTCGAGATACGAGTTTAATTCGTTCCGTAACCTTGAGGCGTGGGAAACTATGAGACGCTCGAGTCTCGGTAAACTGGTGGGTTGTGTGCAGCCGGCCGATCGGTGCGATGACTCCTATCTCAAATGTTGCTCGTATTTCAAAGCAAAAATTGCTTGCTCCATGGCTCGTATCTCAAAAATCTCGTATGTTAGGGCACTCGTATCTCAAGATACCACTATATTTTCTTTGCGTCGAACCCTAACAGAAAAAGGCTTTCTTTTTCTGGCATTTCAGCAACACTCCCTGCACTGGATTTCCTGGAGCCCAGCTAGAGTCCTCTGCCCCCCACAGACCGGACCCCGAGACCTGAGGAACAAACCAGGCAGATTGGCTAGACCTGGAGCATGTGCCCACATGGAGCCTGGTGGGAGGGGGTGGGAAGGGAAGGGCGAGGCCATAACCAAACACCATGACATTAGCTGACTATTTCAAAGAGAGGAAAAAGGCCAAGTTCAATGCTAGTTTGGTCCCAGCTCAGCTGCCTGCTCCTCTCACCTGATTATAGCGATTTTGTCTGCTGGGCACACTCAGTCTGAAGGGGAAGGGTGGAGGGATTTGGGGGCACCGGGTTATCTCACTTGCCTGGACACAGGATGGGGTTTACAGCCGGTCCCATTACAAAGTAGAAAGAAGAACTTCCAGTGACTGCATCATCACCCTCTCTGGGTCACATCCCAAACGGCCCGCGACTGTACCTTTGCGTTCACTGCGGCCCGGAAACGCGTTTTAACTTTCATTAGTCTCCTGACGTCCCTTTGAGGCGATCGTCCTCCTTCCTGCAAAAGGGCCTGGGTCCCGCGTTTTCTAATTAAAACGTGCGCATTTATTGTCTCACTGACCAGTGCACTTTACGAGGGCTCCTGATGAGAAAGTTGACCCAGAGCAAACTCCATGCCTCTCCCATCACCGGGAAATGACTGGAGAAGCAGTTTTACCCTCACGAACCTTGAAGTGTTCTGGAGAACTTTGGGGTTTGCTTTTATTTAATTTTATTTTTACTAAAACCAGGACAGGGAAACATCTAGCTCCATGCTCCCAGCTCCTGTTCTCAGCAACGCGTTTTATCTTCTTCGTGTTGAAAAGGTTAGACAGGACGATTCGCAGGGGCCAGTCTGCTCCATACCGGACCGTAATGCAGTCAGCACCAGCCTCCGTGTGCATCTAAGGAGACAAGTGAACATCCTCATGTTGATCAGTGTGCCCATCGCATGTACAGTCCTGGGAATCGATGGGATATTCAAAAGCAGTAAGGCGCAGTGAAGCAGGGGGAAAGGAACCTCCCGTACATGGAAACCCACCTAGAATTTCAGTCTGATAGCGTGTGTGGCGTTGGCAAGGAGGGCATCGCCAGTGGGTGCCCGGGTTGGCTTTGTTTTCCGAGTTTTCGCCATTGAGGGCCTTGTCTGGAATCGCGACAGTAGTGTGAGGGTGGGGACCTCCTTGTCCTGCTGCTCCCCTGTTTCCCCGAAAGTAAGACATCCCCCGAAAATAAGACCTACTTCCAGTTTTGCCTCTCGCTGTAATATAAGGCATCCCCCCGAAAATAAGACCTCCCTGATAATAAGGCCTCCCCTGAACATAAGGCCTCCCTGGAATATAAGGCCCCCAAAGTTACCTTTAGGCATCTGACTCTTGATTTAAAGAGACCCCGCACTGCCTGAACAGCTCTGGCTGCACTTCAGCCAATCAGTGAGCTGGTTTGTGATGACAACTAGTACCATACCGTAGACAGGTAAATGTGTACCGTATTCTTCTTCATGGAAAAATAAGACATTCCCTGAAAAGAAGACCTAGCGCATCTTTGGAAGCAAAAATATAAGACACTTCTTATTTTGGGGGAAACATCCGTCTTCAAATGCACAACACCGTTCCATTTGGGGAAAAGGAGAAGTGTAGAAACCTCTACAGAGCTAAGCCGAGGGCTGTGTCACCAAGGGAGAGGAAGGGATGGAAGGAGAGAAACAGGAGAGGGGAGAGAGGGTGGTGAGAGAAGGAGACAGAGCGAGGGGAGGGAGAGAGAGGAAGAGAGAGGTCAGGTCTCTGGCAATAAGGATACAGAAACGGTACCTGGTATCTGTTGGGCAGTTGTCCTTGATGCTGACCATCAGGAGGTAGATTGAGAGAAGGAATCAAGGTCAACATGATGGAGGTTGTGGAATTCTTTAGGCCCCCTTGACTCATGAAGACCCCCTCTGAATGCTCAGAGGTGGGCAGGCAGCCGGCAGGCCTCTGGATAGGTGTCCTCACCTCTTTTCCTGCAGGCTTCTGTATCCGGCTCGCAATCTTCATTTCCTCTTGCAGAATTGAGGACAAAGAATGGCAAGATTTTGTTTGTTTGTTTGTTTTCAGTTATTTTATTACAAAAATATACATTCTCTTGATTTAAAAATTAGCCATTAACAAGATAAGAAGCATACAATAGTAGTGCCCCTCCCTTCCTATTTCTAGAAAAAAATCTCACCCGAAGGCTTATTATTTAGGCTTCCGGAAATGCTTATGCATGTCTGAGCATGTTTTCTAAAGTTTAAGATAAGTGGGATGGTATTACACAGGCCATTTGCAACTTCCTGTCTTAATTTCATGTGATATTGTGGGAACCATTGCAGGTAAGTCCACGTGGACCTGCCTCATTCTCTCCTAAAGTCTGTGTAATATTCCATAATGCCATCATTTATTTAGGGCGATCTCTCTTTGACGGACGCTCAGATTGCTTCCAGGATTTTTTGCTATCAGAAAACAAAGCTGTCAGGAAAGAGGCTTGCTGTGGGTACCTTTCTTTGCATACTTACATGATTGTATTTAAAAGTTAAATTCCTGGCAGGGAAATTGCCAGATCAAAGGGTAGGGAGAACGTGCGTTTTGAATTTTGATAGATGGTGCCAAATTACACCCATCTCGATTCAAATGTTCCCATCTCTCTCTCTCTTCCTCCTCCTCTAATGGCCTGAACGTCTTTAATGGGTTTTTTAAAAAAGAGTCCCCAAGTCTTCGGTGTTGGATGTTAAACATCGAGCTGAAAGGATTTTTTTTTCCCCAAGGATGAATGTACTAAGTGATACTCTAGCATTCTAGAAACTCCCTGTACCCCCTTCTGGCATGCCAGGCATAGGATGAGAAGGAGGCCTGGCTGTGGGGGAGTCTGCCCGCTCTCTCCCTTTCCCCGGCTCCTGCTTCCCGCCCTTTCCTTAGCTCCCAAATTCTTCCTGGGTGTGGCCTGCCCCCTAACCTTCCTGCCTGTTTTCTCATTTATGACTTTGTTTGAATGAGCCTCTTCTCTCTTTCTCCCTTGCCACTCTCTGCCTAACAGGGACATTAAGGGAAAGTCTAAGATGACCTAGAGCAAACAGCAGTGTGATTGTTCTAACTATTACGGGGAGCAGGATGATCAAGGGCTGGAAAACCCCCGGGAAGACACCTCTTTTGTGCAATAAGAATGGGAGGGCTCTGCCAGGAAGAGGCCCTCAGGCCACACTTAGATTCTGCTTTGTCTGGAGCTCCCATTTTATGCTAAATGAGGATTTTTGTACTTCCCACCTCCTGTAGGTAATGCTATTTCTGGCTGTGTTCCTAGGACTTTAGCTCATTCCTCCAATACAGTGGTACCTCGAGATACGAGTGCCCTAACATACGAGATTTTTGAGATATGAGCCATCGTGCAACGGATTTTTGCTTTGAAATACGAGCAACATTTGAGATAGGAGTAATCGCGAGGATCGGCCGGCTGCACACGACCCACCAGTTTACCGTGACTGGAGCGTCTCATAGTTTCCCACGCCTCAAGGTTATGGAACGAATTAAACTCGTATCTCGAGGTACCACTGTATTTAAGGAGGTCCTGTTAGGGCCTGCGGATGAAGGACGAGAAAAGGTATGACCTCTGGGGATAACAGGCTTAGTGGGGGAGATGGCTGAGCAGATCATTTCTGTTCAGATAGGATGCCGGAGGAGGAAGGGAAGCTCAGAGGACTGCATGTATGGGAACAGGTGATGGAAGTGGGGGAGCGGGGAGGGGAGGGAGATAGTGAGACCCATACCTACCTGGTCAAGGCAGTCTGGCCAGGAGGAGTGATGCCTGAGTCCCATTTTGATGACAGAGTGAAAGTCACCCCGTCAAGGCGCATTTCGTGCGGAGGCCAGAGAACGAGAGAAGGCCAGAGAAGCAGTAGCGTGCATGCCTTCTCAGTCAGGGAGCTGGGGACCAGGGACACGGCAATTGAGAGGCCTCCGGGCCGTGTGCAGACACCTCCGAGGCCCAGCCAGTTTGTTCTGGGTGGGGTGTGGGGTCTGGGGAGGGGTTCATGCAAATGTGTGTTGTGGTCACATCTGCAAGTCCAGTGCAGTTCAGGGAAGGATCCTAGTGAAGAGAGGAAGTGGGGAGGGGGAGAGAGACAGGGAAAGTGGAAGGAAAGAGATGTATACTTAAGGTAGGCAGTGTGCAGACGCAGTGGTAGCCAAAGCCAGCATTTATTTTTTTTAATATATTTTACTGATTTTCTACTGAGGGGAAGGGAGAGGGATAGAGAGTTAGAAACATCGATGAGAGAGAGACATCAATCAGCTGCCTCCTGCACACCCCCAACTGGGGATGTGCCCTAAAACAAGGTACATACATGCCCTTGACTGGAATCGAACCTGGGACCCTTCAATCCACAGACGGATGCTCTATCCACTGAGCCAAACTGTTTTCAGCCAAAGCCAACACTTATTGAGGGGCTGCGAGGTGCCAAGGATGTGCCCACTCCCCCACTAAAGCTACACATTGTTGCCATGAGAGAGTTCCAGTGCTTTTCGCCACTTTCCCTATGAGGGAACAGATTCAACAACATGAAGACATCTGCCCAAAGGCTACCCAGGTGCCAGGCTTGAACCCCACACACTGCCAGTAGTTTACCCAATGCCCGCTGCCCCACCCAGCCTGATCCCAGCCTTCCTCCTCTTCCTCTTCCTCTCCCTCCTCCCCCTGCCCTGGCAGAAATGCAGACCTGGCTTCCATGTTCATATAATAACCACTGACCTTCTGGTCAAGCAGAACCTTCGAGCCAGCCCGAAAGTGATCCCAAGTTCAAGTCCACGTGTCTGGGATGTCTGCAGAGGCAGCCTGCCCACCCTGCCCCCTCGCCTCCGGGGTTCGTCTCATCCTGCCACGTGCAAAGAGAATGTCTGCGGGGAGGCACCTGCCTTTTAGTCCAACCCACCACCTCCCTGTCAGGCTGCTCGCACCTTGCCACGCCTCGGCTGTCCAGCCGCATCTCCGTCACGACTTGCAGACGGCAGCCACAAGCCGGTGGGGTACTTAGGGCAAGCGTGCATGACAGTTTTTCTTGACACCTGCATCTTTTAAAAGCCTTGCCCGGGGGCCTAGGAAACCCAGCATTTAAGATGCCAGGCGCCTTTCAGGGGAGGCAGGCCTGTGGAGTCTACTTCCCTCCCGGGACCCGTGACGGAGATGCTCCGGCAGGGTCCGCCCGGGAGTGTATTAAGAACCAGGCCAGTCTTTACGCGCTGATGCTAAATGACGGTTGCCTTTCTTAATGGCATTTCCTGACGAGCGAAACGTATGAATCCGCTCGGTGCGGCGTCCGTGGGTATGTGGCTGGCCTACAAACACACTTAAATGGCACACTTCTGCGAAGCATTAATTTCGGAGTGTCCACCAGATATATGTCGGCAGGCAGACATGTCACCGGGGTTGCTATAAAGCTTAATTAATATCCCTGAAGAGCCCTTCGATCATTTCGCGGAGCGCTAAATAAGAAAATATTGTACCTATGGATATTATGCCCATAAAGAAACGCGGGGTAAATACACGGAGAGGCCGCCTTCGATTTGCTTATGCCTCAAAGGTCTGATGGAGGCTCCGCTGGGGAAATAAATCGTATTGGAGATAACCATCTTTTATGGGAGGCTTAAAAAAGAAAAGAACAGAGCCCCAGACTTACACGCTAGAACTCTCTACACACTGTTGATTCGGAAGAAGCAAATCTAATAGGCAAAAAAAAGAATAGCAAGTTTTCTTTCTTGGTTTTTGGTTTTTTACCTCTTTCTCCTCTGCCACATATCTAGGGTTGCTTTGATGAGTTGAGAATTATTGTCAGTTATGCATTAACTCAAATAAATCAGGTGTTTGTTTGTTTGTTTTTGTATAAGTCCTGAAGAAATTTTATAAAATTTTATATAATTTTATAAAATACTTAACCTGTTCCCTTTTAATTTTTGTAACACAGACCTGCCTTCTTTTTTTTTCCTTCCTTCCTTCCTTCCTTCCTTCCTTCTTTTTTTCCTTCCTTTCTTCCTTCTTCCCACCCTCTACCCAGTGACTAGGTCTGGAAAACCTTCTTCAATCTTAGAAATAACCAGTATTGGGGTGTGTTTGTTTGTTATTTGTTTTCTTTCCTTCCGGGCCTTCGTGTACTGATTCAGAAATAGAGGGAACTAAGTTAGAACTTCCCAAAGGTATATCCCATGAAACACCAGTTTTAAGACTGGGGAGGTGGGGGGGTTAAAATGTATGTGGTCAAATAAATAAGTACATAAATAAAATGTAGTCATAGAACCTAGCAGAATAATACTTAGGTTATTTAAGGCACTAAAGGCTTATGAAGATATGTAGCAATTTCCTTCATTTCGTATACTCCAGTGTTTCCCAGATACAGTGGTACCTCGAGATACGAGTTTAATTCGTTCCATAACCTTGAGGCCTATGAAACTATGAGACGCTCAAGTAGCGGTAAACTGGTGGGTCGTGTGCAGCCGGCCGATCTGCGCGATTACTCGTATCTCAACTGTTGCTTGTATTTCAAAGCAAAAATCGCTTGCTCAATGGCTCGTATCTCAAAAATCTTGTATGTTAGGGCACTTGTATCTCGAGGCACCACTGTATTATGGAACAAACACTGTCTTTCCCAGAAACCAGTCCTATGTAAATACGACCGATGAGCCAGAGAATACGCTTTGAGATCTTACATTTCAGATCCTCTCTGATCTCAGGACAGAAGTAGGAAGCCCAGAATTTTGTCAGACGCTTGTTAAGAAAGGACTTTGTGACTTTTCTTCTCTCGGCCTAAACCGTGGAAACTCATCCACACGCAGACTCATTTATCAGCTGCTGTACTATTTGGGCCTGGGAAGGTAGTGCTCAGATATGCACTAACAATAAACCTTTTTATAAAAATGTCATGATAGATAGCTTTCCTAGAATATCAACCCGTCCGGCTCTCGCTCAAACCTCTTTCCTAAAGTGGGGGCCCGATGACTCCATTGTGCTCAGACATTTTGTAGGATTTGAAGTGTGATTGCTCTTTCTGTGACAGCTGCTCCCCGGCTCCTTGGTGAGGGTCCCTGTTCCCTTAATTCATTAACAGTTTTCAAAAGCAAGCTCGTGACCTGGGTAAGACGCAAGGAGACTGAGGAAATGTGTAGGGCCAACCAGAATTTGACCATGCTGAGTTCAATGTCGATCATCATTTTCTACCTAGAGAAAACAGCTAAAAGTTCCTCAAAAAGTTTAACATAGCCAAGACAGGTTTGGATCAGTGGATAGAGTGTCGGCTTGGGGACTGAAAGGTCCCAGGTTCGATTCCATTTGGGGGCATGTATCTTGCTTGCGGGCACATCTCCACTGAGGAGCGTGCAGGAGGCGGCTGATCGATGTCTCTCTCTCATTGATGTTTCTGACTTTCTATCTCTCTCCATTTCTCTCTGTAAAAAATCAATAAAATATATTTTAAAAAGTTTAACATACAATGACTATATAACTGAGAAATTCCTCTCCTTGGCATATCCCCAAAAGAATAAAAATAGGAGCTTAGACCAACGCTTGTACACAAATGCACAGAGCAGCATTAGGCACAATAGCCAAAGGGTAGAAACAACCCAAATGTCCATCAGTGGATGAATGGATGAGCAAAGGGTGGTGTCTGTCACAATGGAATAGTATTGTGCCGTAAAAAGGAGTGGAGTACTGGCAAAACCACAATGGAGATGGACTTGAAAACATGATGTTAAGTGAAAGAAGCCAACCACAAGAGGTCATACATTCTATGACTCCATCTACATGAACTACTCAGACTAGAAAAACCCAGGGACAGAAGTGAGGTTCATGGTAACCAGGAGCTGGGGTAGCAGAAGGAAAAAGAGAGTCGTTGCATCATGGAGGCAGGGTTTTCTTTGGGGCTGATAGAAATGTTTGGGGGCAAAATAGAAGCGATATTTGTACAACATCGTGACTACAGGGGATGCCACAAAATTGTACACTTGAAAATAGTTAATTTTATGTTATGTGAATCTCACCTCAATAAAATAATATTAACTTATTAATTAAAAGAAAACAGCTAGACAGCCAGCGTGTCCCCCTCAGTATGAAAGGTCTCCTCAAGGGAGAGAGAAGATATCTGAGCTCAAGAATTTACTTCTTACTGCAGCCTTTCCCAGGAAAGATGGGGGGTTTGGAGGAGAATTCTATTCCCAAAACATGCTTTGAAATGGTTAACTTTGAAGCCACTATGAAAAAAAAAAATAACAGCATATGCCATGTGTTCAATAGGAATACATGGATGCAAGTATGTCATAGGTTAACATCTGGAAGACTGCCAACATGATCCCCATGCTACATCATGGGAACTGCAGCTCTGTAGACAGTCCTGAAGTGGCAGAAGCACCAAAGATAAGGAAATAAAGGTGTGTCAGGCAGGGCTCTTTTGTTACAGAGGTGCGGGGAAAAGGAGAAAGATAAATGGATTCTTTCCTGTGTGAAGGAGGGTAAACAGGGCTTTTCAGAGCTGGAAACCATTTTCATCATATTCTTTTAAAAGTGATTTGGAAGAGAAAACGCGCCATGAAATCCTCATGTTTGCAAAGGTACTGGCCCGTGAAGATAAACTGCTCTGTAGTTGGGCAAAAAAGGGACTGATAAGGAGCAAGTACATTGACCCAAAATTCTTCCAGACCTGCCTGAAGATTATCTCTGAGCTCCTGGTTATCAACCAGGAAGTGGCCCCAAATCAGTGTCAACTAACTTTTGAATATACACGTCTGTGGGACTGTTGTGTAAAGAGGGGAAGGGAGGACCACAGAGACACAACATCTTAGAAATTAATCAAAATGATCACACTCTTTTCCAAAGTTATTGTGTGTGGTCAGTGGAAATAATCAATCCGGTTATAGCTAATCTACCTCAAGAATGACAGCGATTCTACTTCTGGGAATATATGTGAAGAACCCCAGAATGCTAATTTGAAAGAATACATGCATTCCTATGTTCATTACAGCATTATCTACAATAGCTAAGATCTGAAAACAACCCAAATGCCCATCAGCAAATAAGTGGATTTAAAAACTTCTAAAAAGCTGTGGTACATTTATACAATGAAATACTACTCAGATGTAAAAAAGAAGGACATCTAACCCTTTGTGACAGCATGAATGGACCTGGAGAATATTGTGCTAAGTGAAATAAGCCACTCAAAGAAAGACAAATACCATATGACCTCACTTATATGTGGAATCTAATGAGCAAAGCGATTTCACACACAAAATGGGCGCATGATGCAGTGTGCAGATGATGTTTTGTTGAGTTTTACACTTGAAACCTGTATGGTTTTATGAACCGATGTCACCCCGATAAAGTCAATTTTTTAAAAAAGAACAGAAAACTTGTGGAGAATTCCCCCTTCCAAAAGTCAGGAAAGTGAGGAGTCTCACAGGAATAATTCAAAATGCCTCAGAATACAAAGATGAAGATCTCTCAAAGGATTTGAAATAGCTATGTGGAGGTATCATGAGAACAAGGTCTTTATTTACCCAAATCTTGAAAATCTAGTGCCAGGGCATCCTTGAAGAAGACACTGCTAGATAAATAAAGGGAAGTGCTGCATCCGAGAGCTGACAGAAGACACTCAATTTATCGGTTCCTAAAGACAGTATAAAATGAACTTTTTAAGATCTACATTGGTCATGTTTTATTCATCTCCTAGAAATTGATAGAATACCAAGCATGCACTCTTTCAGGGACAGTGATACAACAGCAAAAACTCAATCCACGCCAACAAAAACAAGGAAATGAGCGAGCCAGCTACTCCAAGGGGTTAGTGTTGAAGGGATGAGAGGGCAGGGTCTTTATCCCAGCACCACCCCCACCCCACACCTGTGCCAACCACAAGGCAGGTAACATGATGGGGTTGGAAGGGGTAAAGAAGGATGCTTTTCTGAGAAAGTGAGCTTGAAGGGGAGACTTGAAAGACCTGGGGAGGAGCCATGCAAAGCGGGAGTGCAGGACATTCCAGAAGGAAGAAACACAGTGTGAATACCCTGAAAAGGGAGGAGACCCCAAGAGCAGAGTGAGTGGAGACTGGGAAGGGATAAGATACACCACACCAGGTGCCTTGTGGACCATGATGAGCTCCATTACTTTCAAATATAAAGCAACTGGAAGACTTCAAGCCAGAGAGGAATATGATTTGATTTGTCTCTATAGACAACAACTGGCTCCTATGAGATTGGATGTAAAGGACCAAAGTGGAAACCCATTTGGAGGCTACTGAATGCAGTCGGCCAGGTGCAAGGTGAGGGAGAGGTATAAGGGTAAGAAGAGGACAGATAGGTGTCAGAGGCAGAGAGGAAACCATCGGATGCTGGATCAGGTGTGAAATAGGGACAGGAGCCACCAGGAAGCTTAGTGATGTAGGTGGCATGGCACCCACCAGATGCTACTTCCCAGACAGGAGCAGGCATTTTGCCCCCGTGGCTGGGAATGTTGGCAGCCAACGATCTCAGTCAAGTTCTTCTCAGGACTGACCTTCAGCTGAAGAGTGCCACCTCTCCTGTGGTTACGGCCCGGTGGCTGGTTCAGGTGAGGGCATGAAAGCCATACTCCCTCACCCCAAATTGGAGCAACTCTGCAGAGCCATCCCCGCTCAGAGGTAGCTGCTCAGGAGATTGTCCAGGGCCCTTTCCAACAGCATCGCAGCTCAGTCTCTCCCTCTGCCCAGCCTGCCTGCTTCACTCCCTCACGGGAGGTGGTTCCAAGGGCACTTTCTAACGAACACCCTGTAAGCAGCCTTCTCTTCCTTAGAAAATGCTTCCTGGGGTGGTACCCGTACCGCTGACAGTGATGATGGCTGTGTTGTTTTGTTATTCTTGTTGTTTCTTTAGAGACGAAGGAAGGGAGAGGGAGAGAGAGAAACATCGATGTGAGAGAAAACCATCAATCAACTGCCTCCTATATGTCCCCCACCATGGATGGAGCCCACAATCTGGGCACGTGGCCTGACTGGAAATAGAAGGGACAACTTTGTGGAACACGGGATGATGCCCAACCAACTGAGCCACACCAGCCAGGGTGGGATGACTTCTTTCACCAACATGGGTGGAGCCTGGTAGAGAAGGACAGTAGATAGTGAAAAATCAAGAGTTGTATTTTGGTCATGTTAATGATATGTCTGATGACATTGAAATGAAAATGGACCAGTAGGTGCCATATTGAGGAGTTGCTAGAATATTCTGGTCAAAAACCAAAACCCTCAAGGCAGAGGGCAAAGAAGACCGCCAGGCCTTCTCAGAGAAATGGACTGGATTCTCCTAGAGTCTGTGCTACCATAATCATTTTGGAGATTGAATGCCTCTAAATCTGCTTCCTTTGCGCAAGAAGGCACAGTTTAAAATGCTTACAGGTGGAGTGGAATCCGGATTCCATGTCCTCTGACGTATGTGTAATGTAGTTACTATCCATCATGCCTACCTCTTCTTCCTGCCACTCCCTCCCTGCATACTGCTCTCTCACAGCCTCCAGAGTGAGATCTCCTCCTCAGGGGCTTGGCACAGGCTCTTTTCGTTGCCTGCCATGTTCTTGTCAGGACTCCTCGCATGATTAGTTGCTTCTTATCCTCAGATACTCTATGACTTTTGTCATCCCCTCAGGGAGAAGTGACCACACTAAGGTAGTCCCACAGTTTCTCGTCATGACACTCCCCGCAATTTGTAATCATTTGATGTATTTGGTGGTTTGCCTGGACTTGAGTTCTGTTTACAGTGGTACCTTGAGATACGAGTGCCCTAACATACGAGATTTTTAAGATACGAGCTGTCAAGTGAGCGATTTTTGCTTTGAAATACGAGCAACATTTGAGATAGGAGTCATCGCAAGGATCGGCCGGCTGCACACGACCCACCAGTTTACCTCAACTCGAGCGTCTCATAGTTTCCCACGCCTCAAGGTTACGGAAGGAATTAAACTCGTATCTCAAGGTACCACTGTATTTGGTATGTTCCTACAGTCATCATTTCCAGATGAAGATAAAGATGTTGCCGCACGCTCCGTAACTAGAGGTTGACTCATAACCTCATGTTTTAAATGTGTTCTTTCCAAGCACATGGGGAGAACATGCTACAGATATGTATTAAACCCCTCCTGTGGGCCAGCTTCTATGCTCCCAAACTATATATTTTATGATTTCTTTCAGCCCTTGCAACAGTTCTGTGACGTAGATATGGCTATTTCCTGTTTTTCAGAGAAGGCATCTGAGGCTCCGGGAAATGATCTTTCCCAGCATCACACAGTTGCGGTGGAGGTGAGATTTGAATCCAGATGTGCCTCACTCCAAAGCCTACTTGTTCTCTTTCTCTTTTAAAAAACATATTTTTATTGCTTTCAGAGAGGAAGGCAGAGGCAGAGAGAGAGAGAAACATCAACGATGAGAGAGAATTGGTGATTGGCTGCCTCTGGCATTCCTCCACACTGGGGATCGAGCCCACAACCTGGGCATGTGCTCTGACCAGGAATTGAATAGTGACCTCCTGGTTCATAGGCTGATGCTCAAACACTGAGCCACACCAGCTGGGCTCTTTATTATTATTATTATTATTATTATTATTATTATTATTATTATTTTATTTTTTCCATCACCATATAGCCCCTCTATGCCCTCCACTCTCCCACCTCCTCCCCACAGTCACCACACTGTGGTGCATGTCCATCAGTTCTCTCTCTTTTTTTTCTTATATGCTCAATCTCTCCACCCATGTCCCCTCCCCCCTCCACCCACACACCACCCTACACAGGGCTAGCTATACCACCATCCTGTGTGTGTTCCTTAAGCAGACAGTTGTGAGCACGTACTAAGAACAGAGCAAAACACTAGGAAGCAGAAGATCTAGGACCTGCCTTGAGAAGTTTATAATTTGCGGAGACAAGTCAGACACACAGGACGGATGTAATGGCATGAGCAGAGTATGATAGAGGGACAGGCCCTAAGGTTCCTTCCGCTCAACAGTTCCTTGACTCTCAGAATGATGGAGGCAGTCCTCGCGAGGGGAGAAATCATCTGCTCCCTGATTGGACCCGATGGCGTGCATTCCTTCTTCATCTCACTGTGAACACCAGTGCGAGTCTAGCGGAGATGCCTGTCTCCGCACTCCCATATTACAGTGCACCATGAAGCCAAGGTCAAGTGCGAAGTCAAAGCCAGAAGTCTTTGCGGTTTCTTTTTTTTTCCCTTTATTACCTCAAGACTCGAACCAATTAACTTGAAAAAAAGTCAACAAGTTAGCACCACCAGGGGGTAAAAAAACACCTCCTCGTTTTATCCCAAAGAGTGAAATGGATTTGCACACGCCAGCTTTCTCGAGTGACCCGAACGACCTTGCCTGTGGCCTTCGGGAATATATCATTTTTTTGGGGGGGTGAGTGGCTGGGGAGAATAAGTTTTACCCTGAAAAAATGCTATGTCACATCACAGCGTGACACCATTTAAATATCAAGGGTGGAAGCTGCTATTTAGAAACACGGAAGGCAGTGGTGGAGTGGCTAATTATTCCAGCTGTGGGCATTCTGGGACTGCCCGCACGTTTTGAAGAGGGCAGCGCAGAGGGTTCTCCTGTTGTGCCAGGCGTATGCAAATGCGGCGCTGTCCCCAGCGACCCGCAAGGTTCAGGGATCAGAAACCTTGAAGCCTATTTTCCCCTCAATCAAAATTAGTTTGAGGAAGCTCAGGGAATCGCGATGTGAAATGGGCTTTTAATTATACTAATTGGGTTATTGGCTTTTTCAAACTTGGGAAGTGGCAGTTTTTTTTTAAAAAAAAAACATTTTTAAAGTTTAATTTTAAAAGCAACAGTTCATTTCTCCACTCAAGCAGAAAAGTCCCCATGGGGAGGAGAGAGCAAGCATGTTAGTGCTGGCCTCCATCCCTCCCCCTCCTCGTTCCTGGGTTTGAGGGGAGGGGGAACCTGCGAGGCTCGAGCCGCTGTGCTAATTAGAACAACTCACTCATCCCACGAGGAGCGGACCTGAGCTGGGCACTGCGCAAGGTCAAGGAGATCTGGTCAAGAGCGGGATATTCGTGGTGCCTGGCCTTCAGCGGATGAAGAGCTGCACTTACTGTTCTGTGAAGTGGGTACTAGCATCCTCTCGCTTTACAGGGAAGGCCGCTGGGACCCAGAGAGGTTAAGTCACTTTCCCAGCGTCACACAGCGGTAAGTATAGGAGCCAAACCCTGGTCGCCCAAGTCCGGAATCTGTAGGCTTGGTACCACCTCTTTGGTAAAATCCTATTGATTTCAATCAAATAAATAATGAGAAGAAGAATGCAGGGATGTTTTTATGTGGGGGTAAGTCTGACTCTTATCAAATGTTTACCAGTCTGCCCCTCTAGAGGATAGGAGCCTTTTGCTGTTGTTTTTGGTTTTCTTTTAAATAATATGGACATTTTATATTTGCAAAAAGGAAAAGAAAGGCAGAACTCTTTAAAGATAACTTAGTTTTGCTAGTCAAGAAGTGGCTGAGCTGAACTCGGTTAGGCTCAGTGGATAGAGCGTCGGCCTGAGGACTGAAAGGTCCCAGGTTCAATTCCGGTCAAGGGCATGTACCTTGGTTGCAGGCACATCTCCAGTAGAGGGCATGCAGGAGGCAGCTGATGGATGTCTCTTTCTCGTCGATGTTTCTAACTCTCTATCCCTCTCCCTTCCTGTCTGTAAAAAATCAATAAAATATATTATAAAAAATAAAAAAATTTTTTTTTAAAGTGGCTGAGCAGTACAGCATCCAAGGTCACCTTTCTCATCGTCTCTTGTGCTTTTTCCATCTCATCCTGCAGGCTTCTCTCTCTCTCTTCCTCTTTCTCTCCACATCCCATTTCTCTCTCTCTCTCTTTTTCTCTCCCCTCCTTCCTTTCTTCCCTCTCTCCGTCCCTCCCTCTCCCAGGGTCCCACCCATTGAGTTTCCCTCCGTTCAGCGCCATTCCTTCTTGTATGGGAGCGTATAATAACAATTCCAGAAAGCATGCTGGTTATTTAACCTCTCTCCAGCTAAATGTTTTATTATGACTCCTGAAAACCTAATTACAGTAACTTGACATGCCACAGTACCCTTTATAGGCTGCCTCTGTAGTAAACTGACTCCTTTAGAGACAATAAACCTGATGCTTCAGAGAGCACGACCAACTCCAGGAAAATGTGATGAAATCTCGAGTTCTCTCCTGCACACCTGGTCTCTCTTGCTGGTCCTTTGCTGCGTTTCTGTCTCTGTCCCTCCTCTGGATTGTTGGTTGTTGTTTTTTTAGCAAATGTCAGCAATGGCATGTATGATTTAATATCATTTAGAGCCCAGCTGGTGTGGCCCAGTGGTTGAGCATCAACCCTTGCAAGAGGTTGCTGGTTCAATTCCCAGCTGGGGCACATACCCAGGTTGTGGGGCTAACTCCCCAGTGGGGAGCATGCAGGAGGCATCTGATCATTGTTTCAGGTTCAATTCCGGTCATGGGCATGTACCTTGCTTGTGGGCACATCTCCAGTGTGGGGTGTGCAGGAGGCGGCTGATCGATGTCTCTCTCTCTCATCGATGTTTCTGACTTTCTATCCCTCTTCCTTCCTCTCTGTAAAAAATCAATAAAATATATTTTAAAAAAAAGAAAGAAAGAAAGAAATCCCTGGGACCCAGGGCACAGAGCTGGGGACCTGGAGGGCCGTCCTGCCTTAGTCTGACTGCTCAACCCCACGGCCATGCTGCATGCCCGCCCTGTGCCCAGGGGGATGCTGGGCTCTAGGACTGAAGCCCCGCAGCCCTTGTGGCTGAGGGAGGGTGGAGCCAGCTCTTCTGGTGATTTTCCTCTGCCAGCGAGGGCTGGTTCCCTCCATCCCTCTGAGTGTCAGCAAACTCCAAGGACAGCGCTTTGGGGGGGCCCTCATTTGCCTTTCCTTCCCGAGACATAAGTGGCCAATTCGGAGAGCAATTGAGTTGTGCTTGAAAAATGTCAAGTGCGTTTGGAAGCTCCACATTTTTGCTGACGCCTGGAGTCCCGCGCTGAGCTCCTTCCATGACCGGCCGCTGGGGAGCAGTTCCGTTAGGACATCATGGATGATTCTTCGTTTCCAAGCCGCTCGGGGAACAATCCCACGTCTTCTCCGCCTTCTTGGGCCTCACAGTGGCCATCTGGCCAGACCGTTACCTGTGGGTCTGGCTTCATTTCATTTCTTGTTTTTTTCCTGCAACGTGTGAGGGCAGACCTTGGGTGAATCAGAACTTGCCATTTTTTTTTTCAACCTGGAATTATGAAAATTTTCCAACATCCAAAAAGTTGGAAGAATAGCACAACAGAAGAATCACTGCCTTGTTTCAACAATTGCGATCATTTTGCCCCATTTGCCTCATCTGTCTACACAGAGAGAAAGAAAGATTTTGTACTGAATTATTTGAAAGGAAGTTGGTGACTTCATGACACTTCACCCCTAAAACATCAGCGCTCAAAACTTACATTTAAAAGAATATATCCACTCACTGTCTAGTGCAGTGGTTCTCAACCTTCCTAATGCTGTGACCCTTTAACACAGTTCCTCATGTTGTGGTGACCCCAACCATAAAATTATTTTCATTGCTATTCCATAAATGTAATTTTGCTACTATTATGAATCATAATGTAAGTATCTGATATGCAGGATATTTTAGGCGACCCCTGTGAAAGGGACGTTCGACCCCCAAAGGGGTTGCGACCCACAGGTTGAGAACTGATGGTCTAGTGTGTTAGATACATTTGAAAGCTGCCAAAATGGGTAGGGTAGAGTTTTTAAAACTTGACCGTAGATTCAAATCACTTAGAGAGCTTTGTAGGGGGTGCACTCCCTGACCCCCAGTGTGGGCCTGTCGGAGCCAGGAATTTGTACTTTCCTAACAGAGCATTCAAGTTACCCTAACATAGGTATTTAGGGGACACAATCTGAAGATCGTTTCTTTAGAACCTTTCTTTGTTTGTGTGTTTGTTTGCTGAATTTAATCTTCCCAAGATTTGTAACACCAGGGGTGTGACTATGCTGTGGCAGAAACAGAGTCTACATATCTTTGGTATTTTTGGTTTAATCGCTTGAAGCACCTTGCAACTAGAAAGAAAAGATGTGATAACTGAGGGGGGTTCGTTTAGCTGTAACTACCACAGACGCTGTGACACCCATGAGCAGCCTGAGAGATTTATCTGTTAAGGAGCAATGCCTGATGGGAAGTAAATGGCTTGTTTTTCTGTGGAGGGATCTCCCCTTAATGTGTAAATGTGGACACTCACTTGACAAACTTGTGAATCTTGTTGGAAAGCAAGAATCAATAGGGCAGAAGGAATAGTAATCTTAAAATAAAAAATGTTTATTTAATCTTTATTGTTGAAAGTATTATATATGTACTTTCTTTTCCCGATTGAACTCTTTTAGCCTGCCCCGACCCCAACTCCAGGCCTCCACCACCTTGTTGTCTGTGTCCATGGGTTATGCATGTGGGCATACAAGTTCTTTAGTTGATCTCTTCCTACTAACCTCTTCAACCCTACCTTCCCTCTGAAATTCATCCCTCTGTTCCATGTTTCTGTGTCGCTGCATCTATTTTGTCCATCATTTTATTTTCCACGTACGAGTGAGATCATGGAATACTTGTCTCTCTCTCTGACTGGCTTATTTTAAAGTGTTTATAGTCGTGTCCTTTTAATATTTATTACTTTGACCTTAGGAAGACTGTAGATCATTTATTTAGCAAAGATGTTAAGATACAGCAATGAACAAATCAGACAAAATACATTATTATTTTCAACTACATAGAGATTCAGTTCTAAATGATAGATGTTGGTGATAAAATAATACACAAATGTATATAGGATAAAGAAAAACAAAACAGTTATAACAGGATGGAAAATGACAGAGGAAGGAGTGAAGGGCCAGAGAAAATCTCTCTAGAACAGCCATGAAACAAGGAGGAGAAGTAAGTCCTACAGATATTTCCAGGTGGAGGGGGAACAGCACGTGCAAAGGGCCTGGGGCAAGAGTGTGATGGATATGAGATGATGAAGAAGAGGAAAAGAACAATGGAACTGATGGAGGAGAAAGTGGTAGAAGATGTGGTTAGAGGGGTTGCCAGAGGACAGGTCACACAAGGCCCTGTGGCCCTGGGAAGGATTTCTGGATTTATTATAAGAATTATTGGAAACCATTTTTATTGTTTGTTTGTTTGTTTGTTTGTTTGAGGGAGAGGTAGGAGTGGTGATTTATGATGCAATCTTTTTAGAAGGAGGTTTGGAAAATTGCAAGGGGGCAATTTTAGGATCATGTGAAGCAATCCCCTACCACAGTAATAATAGCTATTTCCTTCTGCTCCTATAAATGACTTCATTAAAAATAACAGTGGCTGAGACCGGTTTGGCTCAGTGGATAGAGCATTGGCTTGCTGACTGAAAGGTCCCAGGTTCGATTCCGGTTGGGGGCATGTACCTTGCTTGCGGGCACATCTCCACTGTGGGGCGTGCAGGAGGCGGCTGATCGATGTCTCTCTCTCATCGATGTTTCTGACTTTCTCTCTCCCTTCCTCTCTATAAAAAATCAATAAAATATATTTTTAAAATAATAACAGTGACACCAGTTTAAATGTCCTAATCTTCATCTTGTGATTTCTCTCATGTTGCTGAAACATTCCTGTTTCTAACTCACTGATTCTGTCAACAAATATGGATGATGTTGAGCCCTGAGGTTTAGGCTCTGGACATCCTAAGAGTAATAGCTGAAGTAGCAAGTGTCAAGGATTTCACAGTTTGACTTGGGACAGATACATTAACTATTGAGATTATGCACGGTTTGGCTCAGTGCATAAAACATCGGCCTGCAGACCAAAGGGTTCCGGATTTGATTCCAGTCAAGGGCATGTACCTCGGTTGCAGGCTCCTCCCCCGCTTCCTTGTCCAGGACTCAAATCCAGATGTATCTTGCTCCAAAATGCTGCCTTTGCACACTGTGCCTACTGCCTCCTCTGCTAAAGGACCTTTGGAACCCGGAGCTATTAGACAAGGAATACAGGGCATTTTTATGTCTAAAAGGACCATGACCCATGAGCCTTAAAGTTGCCCCCTCACAACCCAAACCTCTCGGCTTCCTTCGGGTCATCAAACAGACTTACAGTACAAATAACGTTTACATATCAGTTAGTTGTTTATTTTAATGCAAGCTATGTTAAATAAGCCACTAATGAGGTGCTCATTTTCTGACATGATGGTTGGTCTTATCAGGCCTGTTTGATCTTTGTCAAGGATTTAAATGCTTTCAAGGTTTTGTCTGGAAGCAGCCAAGATACAAATGTGTGTAATGACAAGGATGTTGCCTCAGAATCCCGCAGGGGCAGTGTGGTGTATTAGCTCAATTAGAGGTCTTAGAGTCAGGCAGATTGGAGCTGGAGCCTTCCAGACCTGGCTTGCTAACTCTGAGCTTCCATTTTCTCATCTGTACAACTGCAGTGATCATAGTACCTACCTTCTAGAGTTGATATCTGCTTTAGAGCAAGTAAAACATTTAGCGTTGTCACAAACAAATAGTATGTAGCCCATAAATACAGTTGCACCTACTGAAGATTTGAAGAGAAAGGACTACCCATAAAAGATTTTGGGATCTTAGAATTTGGGGATCTGTGAGTAAAAATCACAACACAGTGCGGGAACTCCGTTCATGCATTCATTCATTCATTCATCTACTCATTCATTCACATCTTCCCTGCGTGCTGAACAAACTTAGAGTTGGGAACATAAAGATGAACACGTTATAGAAAGAGACACAACCCTGGCGTTCAGCTGCTCAAAGTCCAGACTCTACCTAACTATGCTTTAAAGTCCAGTGGTATATATTTCTTGGAAGAGAAGCCATCCTTTTAAAAGGTGTGGCAAGCACATTTGAAGCCCTGAATGGCACACAATCAGAGAGTTGATGGGCCTTGAAGTGTCCTTGGAGAAACAGTCTCCTGACCCTGAGGAAGGGTTATATTAGGTGTCCACAGAAGACCCCATTTCACTGTTGTCACACCATAGCTCTAGCCACCAAGGGCAAAGATGTTTCCAAAGAAGGAACCACGACACCGTGACCTAGAGAGACGGTCTCAGAACAGGAAGCAGGATGAAGAGGAAAACAGCTTAGGAAAAAGACTCTAGAGAGACAGGTTAGGGTAACTCTTCAGAGCACAGACTTGAGCATAAGACAGAGTTTGGGGTTTAAATCCATGGATAGTTGCTTAACTTCTCCAAGACTGATTTCTCCTATCTTAAATGGAGATATAATAATATTTATTCGTAAGTAGTTGTGCCAATATATTTCACATGGTCTGACCCATGTGCACTTGAAAAGACTGTATACTCTGCAGCTTTGGGGTGAAATGGTCTATAAATGTCTATTAAATCCATATGATCCAGTGTGCCCTTTACAGCCACTGTTTCCTTGTTAATTTTTTGTCTGGAAGATCTAGTTAGTGAAGTCAGCGGGGTGTTAAAGTCCTCGACTACAACTGTGTTGTTGATGATCTCTCCCTTGAAGTCCTCTAGAAGTTTTTTGTTATGTATTTAGGTGCTCCTATATTAGATGCATATATGTTTACCAGTGTTATAGCCTCTTGTTAGATCAATCCTTTAGTATTATGGAGTGACCTTTGTTGTCTCTTGTGATGGCCTTGATTTTGAAATCTATTTTGTCAGATATGAGTATTGCTATACCAGCTTTTTTTTTTCTTTTCTATTTGCATGGACAAAATTTTTCCATCCCATCACTTTCATTCTATGTGTGTCTTTTGTTCTGAGGTGGGTCTCTTGTAGACAGCATATAGTTGGGTCATGTTTTTGTATCCATTCAGCTACCCTATGTCTTTTGATTAGAGCATTTAATCCATTTACATTTAAGGTTATTATTGACAGGTACTTATTTATTGCCATTTTAATTCTGTATGCCTAGATTTTTCTCTCTATTTTGTCTTGTCATTACAGAGCCCCTTTAGCATTTCTTGTAAAGCTGGCTTGGTGGTGATAAAATTCTTCAGCCTTTTTTTTTGTCTGGAAAGCTCACTATTTCACAGTCTATTTTGAATGATAGCCTTGCTGGATATAGTAATCTTGGTTTCAGATCCTTGCTTTTCATTACCTTGAGTATTTCATGCGATTGCCTTCTGGCCTGTACAGTTTCTGATGAGAAATTCCATTATAGCCTATGGGAACTCCTTTATAGGTAACAGTTTGCTTTTCTCTTGTTGCCTTTAAGATTCTCTATTTTTAATTTTTGGCATTTTAAATATGATTGCCTGGGCATCGGCCTGTTGTGGTTCTTCTTGCTTGGGATTCTCTGTGCCTCATGAACTTGTATGACTTTTTTCTTCAACATGTTATGGAAGTTTTCTGCCATTATTTCTTTAAACACATTCTTTATTACTTTCTTCCTTTCTGCCTCTTCTGGCATACCAACTACGTGAATATTGTTGTGTTTCATGTTGTCCCACAGCTCCCTTAGGTTGTCCTCCTGTTTTTCTATTGTTTTTTCTTTGTGGCTCTCTGAATATTTTTCTACTCTATCTTCTAATTCACCAATTTTATCCTCAGCTTCCCCTAATCTGATGCGTATCCTTTCCTATGTGTTCTTTATTTGTGCTCTGTCATTCTTTATCTCCATTTTCATAGTTACTGTATTTTTTCTCATGCTGTTGAGCATCTTTACCATCGTTATTCTGAACTCTATATCAGATAAATTTATCTCCATTTCATTTATCTTTTCTTCTGGAGAATTCTCTTGTTCTTTCATTTGGGGTTTGTTTTTTTGTCTCCTCATTTTGGCTGCCTATTTGACTTTGTGACTGTGTATTGCATAGATCTGCTATGCCTCTCAATCTGAAGTGCAATACAGTGTCAAATGCTGTTTCTGACTAATTAGATCAGGCAAAGACTCAAAGCCTCCAAAGACTGCCTCTGCCTGCAGACTGATCAGAGTCTGTTCTGAGTAGGAAATTGCTTCTGCCTGGAGGCTAATAGTTATTCTCAGCTTCTTAATGGGCCTCACCACTGCACACCATGGGGCAAGGTATTTTCCAATAAGATGGGTCAACTCTCTTCCCTCCAGGCAAAACTACCGGGATAGCAAAGGTCTGTGTGAGCAAGATAAACTCCACAATGTGAGGGAATGACAGCTCAGGAAACCTGGATGTCTGTATTCTGAGCTCTAACCTCAGAGGCTTTTGCTCACACAGATCTAATCCACTCTGCTAGAGCACAAGTGGCTGCATATGGAATTTTGTGTGTTGGCTCTTTAAGAGTATGCCTGAGTTTCTAGCCAGATGTTATGTGGGCAACTTTCTCAGTTCTGGCGCTCTCTGCTGGGGCCCAGATTGGGATTAGACCCTAAAGTTCTCATCGGCAATCCCCCTCTGGAGAACTTCCACTGTTGTCTATGGGTGCCCATCCAGCTCTTTTGTACCTTCGCCCTTCCTACCAGTATATGGTCTCCAACTTTCCATCCTCAATTATCAGCATTCTCTCCAACTAGTCTTCCATTGATTCTTCAGGATTTTTTTATATTTTAGTTATAATTCCAGTTTAATAGTCCTGGGAGCATGTCCGAGTAGCATCCACTTACTCCGCCACCGTTTGTAATCTCTCTCAGTAACTCATTTTTCATATTTGCTTTGACTATGTTGCAGGATCATTGTGGAAGATTAAATCTAGATGCATATGGGAGAATCTGTAATGATGTGAGTTTGCAGAATTCATGTGTGTCACAATCAAGGGTAGCATTTCGCCCCTTCATCCCTGATGGACAGGCAGGGTCGCTAGCCAGGACCGTCCTAGCATCTATAAAGCAGAGTGCGAGAGGGCAGTGGCTGCACCTCCCAGGTCACCGCGTGGATCCTGACTCTCTCCCTTCTCCTGGCAGGCACTTTCTCTTTAAGACCTCCTCTGGAAGCACACCCCTGTTCAGCAGCTCTTCTCCGGGGTACCCTTTGACCTCAGGAACTGTTTACACACCGCCACCCCGCCTGCTGCCCCGGAACACCTTCTCCAGGAAGGCCTTCAAGCTGAAGAAGCCCTCCAAGTACTGCAGCTGGAAATGCGCCGCCCTGTCCGCCATCGCCGCCGCCCTCCTCCTGGCCATTCTGTTGGCCTATTTCATCGGTGAGTGGGGAGCCAGCTGCCTGCTGAGGGGCTGGGGGGGGGGAGCGGAGGAGGGAACCAGGCCCTCTGTTGTCTGCACAATGTGCTTGTTGGCTGCTGAAAGACGTAAAAGTGAATGATAGACAGGAGTGATTTTGCCCCTCCTGAAATCCATTTTGATCTGATGGGTTTCTCCGTGATTCTAAACAACATTTCTCATATGTGAAATTAAGCATCCTCGCCGTCTTCCTTCTTGGAGATCAGCTGAGAATTGTTGTTCCTGCGAATCCATCCCTCACTCCCAAAAGTAGCCTTCCAGTCTCCTCCACCACTGGATTTTAACCCAGGTGTATGCATTGGTTCACTACAGCCAAAAATCAAAGAGGAGAAGGATAGTGATCAGCATCTCTGGGAATAGACACCACATGCTACTGAATCCGAATCAGGTCCACCTCCCGTGCCAGCTGTGCTTCTGGGAACTCAGAAGATGACTTAGGGTAGCAGATTGGCAAAGTTGCCAGAGTATCTTTTTTTTCCCATCCAGGGATGTTGGTTTGCATCCTTGGGGTGCAGCCTGTGTAACTATGGGAAGCGGGGAGTGCCAAGAGCTTAGGGGCAGGGTGCCCATGAGTGCGAGCATCCTGGGCTGGACACAAAGCCCACTCGCAGCTCCTGGCCCCGACAGAGAGCCCCGGCTGCCGCTCTGTCAGCTGAGCCTGCCAATGGCTGATCTTCTGGCCCGGGTGGAGGCCGCAGGGACATTTGTTAAAGTTTATTTGAAACACGAGGTGGTTCTGGCTTGGTTTCGGGGCCGCGGTGATCGGCCTCCCCAGTTTGTCTGTGCCGTGTTGTGAAGCAAACCTAGAAAACAGCAACAGGAAGCCAATTCTCAAATAAATCCCAACATTCATGTAGCAACCCCTCCCACGGAAGATGGGAAAGACAGCCCTGCGCATGCTGGCTTTGCCCCTTCTCTCTAGGGAGGGGGACTCACACACCTCCCTCATCCTCAGGCAACCAGGATGGTGCCTGCAAGAAGGGCTGGTCTGGAGTTCTAATACCATGCTATCCAAGCTTGCCTGATGGCAGGGGAGGGTGACTGTGTGCCCTTTACCCCTCTCCCCTCCCCCAGATCTTAGACTCTGACCATGGCCGACCATTACTAGCCCAAGACTGATGTGAAGTTTTACTCTCTCCCATGCTATCCCTGTTCTCTTCTTAATATGGAAAAAGAAATTTCGCATTCCTTCCTGGGTGCACCTCCAAAAGTGAGAACACTGACATCCCAGGGAAAGGCACTATGTGTATCTGGGGCTTTGCAAACACGTTTGTGCTCTAAACCCATCTCTCGATGGCAGAGGTTCGAGTCCTGTCTGCTTCTCGCTTACTCTTAAAGGATGGAGCAAGGGTTGACTTGAAGGAGAGGAAAGGGCATCTGTCACACCCTCAATCACTTGGTTTTCGTGTTAATGGAGGTAGTTTTGTGGGCTCCCCCAGATGATTGTTCAGGGGGACTCGGTGGAGGTGAACTGAATTGCCTTCGGTTCCTTTGGGGCTGTTGATGATTCGGCTTTGTGTCAGAAACTTCAGAGAGGGTCCAGGAACCCACTTCTCGGGCCCTGATGTTCCGCTGGGCTGGTGGGCACTGCCAACCGCTGCCAGGTCGGTCCTCAGCGTACCTCCTCCTCCCCTGGCAGGAGAAAGATGGATGGCTCCTGCCTGATTTATTGAGCCGGATAGTTAAAACATAATAGCTTTCTGTAGGGTGATCCCATAAACGGGGCATCGTACAGTGAGCGTTTAAGGTTTTAATCGGGTGTGTAACTTGTAAATGATGGATTAGGAAACATATTTATGCTCAGTCTTGAGGCTACTGGAGGCTGGACCTGAGCATGTGAGGATGGTTTATTGGGTTATCATCCATCATCTCCTATTATGTATGCTTTAGGTAAGATTGTGCTCTGACCCCGGAGGATGGAAGAATAGTTTATGACTCAAAATGAGTGATGTAATGAGCCAATTTACCCAGCAGCCGTGGGGGCGAGCCTGGAGCCACGGGACTACTCTCCACGGGTGATGGCAGGTCTGCAAGCATGGCGGGAGGTCAAGGCCGCGAGTTCCGGTCTTGACCCCAGAGATTCCTTTCGCCTCGGCCTTCACAGAGTTTGCTTTCCTCGCGGGTATCGGTTCCCTGTATGAAACGTGGGAAGAGGGTGGTTATTTATGCGCAGAAACTCTGAAGTGTGGTGAGGATTAATTAATGTGAGGGACTTTGAAGATGAAAAGCAGTATATTATTAATTACAGAGCTTCAGGGGCATACACAGTGCACTGCAAACACAGAGAAAAGTGCTGTCGGGAGCAGCGAGGGGGGTGCCTCGCTAGAAACAAGCCATCGGGGAAGGAGGGAGAGGCAGCACTATGGCCATGTGGGACCATGTGCGGCTCGCGAGCCACCTGCGGCTCTTTGGCCCCTGGAGCGTGGCTCTTCCGCAAAAATACCACAGCCTGGGCCAGTCTGTGTTGAAGGAGTGGCGTTAGAAGAAGTTTAAGTTTAAAAAATGTGGCTCTCCGAAGAAATGTCCATCGTTGTCCTGTTGATATCTGGCTCTGTTGACTGATGAGTTTGCCGACCGCTGCACTAGAACGTGACAGGTACTGTGTTGAAGCACTGGCTGAGGGCGTTTATGGGCAGGCCTGCCAGGAGCGGTGACCATCGGTTAAACGATCTTGTTTGCATGTTCAAACCCATCAGAGGAGACTTTCCAGAAATGAGTCATCCGGACTCGTTCAGGCCCATGACCCGTTCTCCCGTACATCCAGCCTGTGGGTGGTGTTGACGCAGGATAGAGTCAGCCCCCCTGGAAATGGGGCAAGGCGGGGCCTTTACCAACTCAGGGAAGGACCCCTCCCCCCTGTCCCTCAGTTCCTGATCTCAGAGCTGGGGTCAGCAGTCTTTTAATTGATTCCCCCAGAAAACCTGGACTAAATTACTCTGAGGAGCTGCAGGAACCACTCGGGGACCATTTGGGGTCTCCTGCAGCCCCTGGCCCACGTGGTCCCAAGGGAATACCGGTTTAGGAGAAGCTAGAACGCAAGGGAGCGTCCCTCTTAAGAAGCTGACTTCCATCCTTGGGTCCCTCTGGACCCCGAGGTTCCTGAGTTGTGTGAGCAGCATAGAGCTACCCACCCGTGTTATGCTGACTACACTGTGTTTTGATCCTTGCAGTGTACACACTAAGAACAGGTCAGAAACCTTCCCATTGAAAGTATGTTTATATAATTATAAAACCTGAACCATACCCACAGCCCCCCCCCCCCCCACACACACACACACACACTCTAGCAGAAAATAAAATTGGTGCCAGCAGCATGGCCCAGTGGTTGAGCATTGACCTATGAACGAGGAGGTTACAGTTAGATTCCTGAGCAGGGTGCATGCATGGATTGCAGGCTCGATCCCCATTGAGGGGCATGCAGGAGGCAGCCCATCAATGATTCTCTCCCATCATTGATGTTTCTATCTCTCTCCCTTTTCCTTCCTCTCTGAAATCAATAATATGTGTGTGTGTGTGTGTGTGTGTGTGTGTGTGTGTGTGTGTGTGTTGAGAACCGCTGTCTTGCAGAATTGCCCGGTGTTCATTGTCCTGCATCCTCAGTGAAACCCCAGCTCCCTGGGCAAAAAGCCTTTGCCGGTTCGAAACCACTCAGGGCCTGCTGCCTCCCCCACGGGTTGGGAACGGTGCTGGGTCATAGAATAATGTCATCGTTTTCTGGCCCTGGGTTAACATTTCCTTCCAGGGCACCGGAGTTTTGCACGCCTTCCCCCCAGCAAGAAGAGAGCGGCCTGCAAGCTATGACTTTGCTGTTTAAAGCCACACAATCCCAGAAATTCTAAGATGAGAGTCAACACAATGGCTCAGTGTGACACCGGCCTCAGCCCCCCCCCCCCCAGTTAAAAACACACACAGAGGAACTGACAGAACGCCCCACCTGGCTGAGAAGCGGGGAGGCAG
>PVJN01013881.1:0-48084 GCA_004026805.1 Lasiurus borealis | reverse complement strand
TGCTAGATACCAGGCACTAGATGGAGCATGTAAAAACATAGCTAACAACATAGATTCAACATAGTCTTACTACACCCAGACTTAATTGCATGGTGTTTTAGTCTAAACCTTCCTACATTTAGTACCTTTACCAAACATTTGTTTTCATAATTTTAACTTTAAAAAGCTTTTTAGAAGCTGAATAAAACTTTTCACTCTCTTTGCCACTCTTAGTAGCCTCATTTGGTTATGCGCAGTGGGAAATGAGGCTCAAAATATGTGAACACATAAAAATATTTACTCGATTTTCTGTAGTGAAACAAAATAATGCAACCAAATACTTGTATATGGATAAGGGAGAGGAATTAAATGGTCGGTGAGGAGTTGGTAATTACTAAATGAATCACTGCAGCCCGTCCCTGATAACATACTTGTAAGAAGCAAACGCTATGACACAGAGAGCATTCTGACCTGGTCAATAATAATGACAGTGGTTGTATTATGTCAATCCTACCAGAATAAAATAATTTAAAAATATAACATCTGTCTCTCATACACACACATACACACAAATAATTTGGCAGTGGGGATTGGAGAATCCTATATAATAAAAGCCTAATATACAAATTGTCCCCTCTACAGGAAGTTCGACCAGGGGGCGGGGCTGGCCAGCCAACCACCATTCAGCCCCTCCTCCCAGCTGGTAGTGGTGGCAGGCAGCAGGGAAGGGAGGCCTTGAATGGAGGCAGCAGCTGCTAGGGGCCCTACCTGTGCATCAATTTTGTGCACTGGGTCTCTAGTTATATACAGAAATAACGACCAACAGAAGTTGGAAGTAATGATTGCATAGACATTATGTGGTTAAAATATTAATACACATTTATTAATATTAAGCCTGATATGATAGGACATATATCATCAGATAAGAATTTGCCTTAAAATGTTATTTATCAATCCTAAGAGCATCACATTGTTTATTTAAAGGATATATCTTGAAGTGATATATCTGAACAATGCTTAGCTAAACAAATGTTTCTTCTATATTTCTTCAAAATGGTTTATAGAGGACATAATGGAAAAAGATAACTAAACTGTATATTTCACCCAATGCCTTTCAATACTATAATATCCAAGTGTTCAGAAATCACTATGATGTACTAACAATCATTACCCTAGCTACAATCCCCTAAAGGAAATAAGTCTTTTATTTTAAACTAGAGGCTCGATGCACAGAATTCATGCATGGGCAGGGTCCCTAGGCCAGGCCAGCAATCAGGATTGATCTGTGGGGTAACTGGCAGGGTGATTGGGGAGTCCCACTGGCACCCACCTTCACTGGCCTGGAGCCTGTGGGATTGGGGCAGGTCCTCTGTTGAGCGTCTGCCCCCTGGTGGTCAGTGCTTGACAGGATAAAAAGTTGTTCCACTGGTCATTCCATTGTTTGGTCGATTTGCATATTAGGCTTTTATTATACAGGGTAAATTATTTGTTTTTAAACTTCTTAATGAACTGTTAGCTTTTCTCGGTACCTGTGCTCCTCATACATAAATTCTGGGTTCTAAAAAGGGCTCAGAAATGCACACCTGATTCTGTGGCACAGAGGACTACCATTTGACAATACATCTCGAAGGCTCCAATCCCCCCCCACCCCCCCCAGGGGACCTCTCCCTGCAGGGTGCCTGGTAACCCAGGGACTAGAGCCTCCATGGAGCAGGGCAGAGCACCCCTGATGAGGGGTGGAGCGAATTTCTCCTTTCTCTGCAGTTCCACAGAAACTCACCCAATCCCACTGGAATATCTTTTTAATTATTTGCACACATCTAACGGAAGAGAGGTGTGAAAAACACTGCAACCTTCCTCAACCAGAACATTTCTTTAGGAATTTATGTTTACCAAGGACTTTTATATTCCCCATTTGATTTAAATGAGTCTTAAGTCTAAAAAAAATTACAAGTAAACAGAGAATTACTTCGTCTTTTTCCAACATCTCCTTTGGATGTTGCCGCTTCATTTAGAAGAACCATCCCCATGGTGATAGCAGCATCTACAGTAATTGTTAAGGAAACGTAGCAATAGATGCAAATAAAACAAATTAATTTTTTTGGATCTGCACACAGTGTTTTCTGTAGTGGAATACTTAAATTACAAATGCACAAAGAGGTAAATACAACTTAGTCTATTCATATAAAAGAAATAAAATCATTCTTTGTGTATTTAAATCTACCTTGATTTTTAAAAAAATAACATTTTTATTAAGTTCAGAGAAGAAGGGAGAGTTAGAAACATCAATGATGAGAGAGAATCATTGTTTGGCTGCCTCCTGCATCCCCAAACTAGGGATCGAGTCTGCAACCTGGGCATTGGCCTTGACTGGAATTAAATCCAGGACCCTTCAGTTCACAGGCTGACACACTATCCACTGAACAAAACCAGCTAGCACTAACTTGATTTTTAAAATAGATAACCTAAAACCTTGTGAGATTTTACAAGTAAAAAATTCCAGGACCCTCCCAGCATATATGCTTTATGGGGACTCTCAAAACCAATAATGACATTTCACATTATACATAAAGATGTATAGAGTCACAATGGCACATTACATTAGCAGTCATAGAAAATTAAAATATATTCAGCATAAAACCAACCAACTTTGGTCAGAAGTCTAAAGTAACCCAATACATGTAGTATATACATCACGTACTACCACTAAACTTTTGGGGGTCCATTATACCCAGTTTGAAAACCAATGAAATTCAGATAATTACTAAATTTCTTGAATTCCAATCATGCAGTAATCGCCTGAAAGAATCATGTAAGAGAATGAATGTTTTATGCTACCAGTCCGATAAATATATGGACTGTAAGGGCTCATTATTCTTGAGGTGTTTTGGACGGTCTATTGATATAAATTCTCAAGTCTATAGACATAGGGCATTGTTAATAATGAGAGAAAAATTTAAAAGCTTGTAACATTGGACTTGTTCCTATGAGGGTAATTTCTAGTGCTTAGTGCTTTGGAGCAGATGGATACGACTATGTAAGTCCTTATTAAGGATTCAAGTTAGGATTCTCCTATTATCTTCCTCTGGAAACATCCTTTTTATTCATGTATAAATTTTATACATATGATTATACAGTTACTATGACACATATTTGCAAACATATGAAACATACATGTTTTAAAATGACCTTATATAGATGCTGTAAGTAAAATATTTCATAATTTCATCTAAGAAGTTGCTGAAATCTATTCTATATTAATAAAAAGATAATATGCTAATTATTGGTCGACCTTCTGGATATCCTTCCAGACAAAGCCACAGTGGTGGGGCTGAGGGAGAGGGAGTTAGGGGCAATCAGGCCGGTAGGGGAGAACAGTTAGGGGGATCAAGCCAGCAGGTAAGGGGGGGAGGGGTCGGGTCAGGCCAGCAGGGGAGAGCAGTTAAGGGTATCAGGCAGGGGAGCAGTTAGGGACATCAGGGAGGCAGGCTGGGGAGCAGTTAGGAGCCAGTGGTCCTGGATTGTGAGAGGGATGTCCAACTGTGGTTTTCGGCCTGATCCCGCAGGCACTGAGTCTAAACTGGCAGTGGGACATCCCCTGAGAGGTCCCGGATTGGAGAGGGTGCAGGCTGGGCTGAGGGACACCCTCCCCACCCTGTGCACAAATTTGTACACCAGGCCTCTAGTTTCATTAATGCAATCATGGGGGAGGTGGAATAAATTCTATTCCTGGGGAAAATACGATTTACAAAATTAAATGGATCAAAGACTTAATCATAGATCTGATACTATAAAACTGCTAGAAGAAAATACAGGGAAGAAGCAACTGTATGCAGGCAATTGGCATGAACACTATACAGGGATTCCTCTCAGTAAGCCCCATAACAATGTTGTGTGGTGGGTACTGTTTTATTCTTGTTTGTAAATTGTGATAATGCAACTTACAGAAAAGTTAATAACTAGAACAAGGTGTTAATAGTGCTGGAGCCAAAATTCAAGGCCAACTATCTGAGCACAAAGCCCACTTGCTCTTTTCTTCTTTTTTAATGGTTTTTATGTTAATTCATATTTAGTTTAAAACACACACACACACACACACACACACACGAACAAATATTACTCACAGATTCAGGAAGCTTAGCAAACTCAAAATAAATTCAAAGAAGCCCCATCTAGGCACATGTCAAATTATGGGAAACTAAAGATAAAGATTTAATACTGAAAGCAGGAAAGAAATTAAAAGTATTACATTTCAGAGAAAGTGATATGTTTTGGCCAACTTCTCACCCAAATCAATGGAAACAACACAAAAGAAATTACATATTTAAAGTGCTAAATAAAATTGTGAACCCAGAATTCAATTATCTAATGAAAATATTCTTCCAAATGAGGGTAAAATAAAACCATTTCAATGAAAACAAATATATCATCTAAAACAATGGTTAAAGTTACATATAAAAATATACTAGAGGCCTGGTGCATGAATTCATGCATGGGTGGGGTCCTTCGGCCTGGCCAGCCCTTGGGGCTGGCCAGGAGAAGGGATCATGGAAGGTTGGCTGTGGTCAGTGCACTCCCATGCATGAATTCATGCACTAGGCCTCTAGAATAGATATAAAACACATTAACAATAGTACAAAGGGAGGTGAGTATATGGAACTTTAACTTTTAAGATATTTATTTTTTATATGACTGAGTATGTTTACTGTAAACATATAATATTAGGGGAAACCTTTTAATTAGAAGTTATTGTTTACTCTCTTCACATTCCATGTAATATTGATGCCCCAGGTTTCAACTGACAATCTTTCTAGTTGTTGTATTTTTTTGTCTGTAGTTCCTCCTTTATTGTTTCCATTTGTTTTTTTTAGTTATGAAATAATTTATTATTTATAATCCCAATAAATATCAATGGCAAGTGCATTCAATCTAGATATTAAGAAAGGTATTAAGTTCAAAATTGACATACCTCTTGAAAATTATTTGTATTTGTGTGATGTGAACTGCTCAATACTCATTTGAGAATGTGGTAATGATCCTTGGTGCTTTTGTTTATTTTATTTATTTTTAAATGATTTTAAATAATGTTACATGCAATAAACATTAACATTTCAAAAAAATGTTAAATATAATGTTATATGCAAAAAACATTATCTCAAAACGATTTTAAATTACATGAAATAAATGCCAATTATTAAAGAAAAACTATTAAATATATTACATGTAATAAACATTAATATTTCAAGAAAAAAAAGGATTTTAAGTATAATAATATTACCAAAATCTTACTAAGATAGTATGCTATCACAAAAGTTGTAGGAAATATTAAAAATCTTGGCAAATAGCAGGATTACTTTACTCTAAAATATTTTTCCTCTGGCTCTATTTTTGTTCATCAGTTTATGCTGTTCATTAGGTTCCACAAATGAGATTATGTGATATTTATCTTTCTCCGACTGGTTTATTTCACTTAGCATAATGGCTCTCCAGTTCTATCCTTGCTATTGCAAATGTTGAGTTTTCTTTTTTATAGTGGCAGAGTATTGCATTATGTAGATGTACCACCGTGTTTTGGTTTTTTAAATATACAGTATTTTTATTGATTTCAGAGAAGTGAGAGGGAGATAGAGATACAAATATAAATGAATGGAGAAAATCATTGATCGGTTGCTTCCTATACAACCCCACTGGGTGGTAAAGCCTGCAACCCAAGCACGTACCCTTGACTGGAATCAAACCGGGGATCCTCCAGGCCGCAGGCCGATGCTCTATCCACTGAGCCAAACTAGCTAGGGCTGTACCACTGCTTTTTAATCTACTCATCTGCTGATGGGCAATTAGGCTGCTTCTAAATCTTAGCTATGTGTAAATTGTGTTGCTATGAACATAGGGGTGCATATATCCTTTTGATTGGTATTCCTGTTTTTTTTGGGGGGATATATTCCCAGAAGTGAGATTACTGAGTCAAATTGGAGTTCCATTTTTAACCTTTTGAGGAAATTCCATAGTTTATCTCAGAAATTAAGAATTATAAATTTGCCAAATATTAATTGGGCATAGTGGTTTGGTCGATTTCTTTGTTCTATACTCTATTCCTTTGGTCTATATGTCTGTTCTTCTGCCAGTATCAGGCAGTTTTGAGAACACTGCCTTTGTAATACAGCTTGGTATCTGGTATTGTGATCCCTCCAACTTTGGTCTTTCTCAGGATTGCTGCAGCTATTCCCGGTCTATGAATTTTTGGAGAGTTTGTTCTAGGCCTGTGAAATATTCCATTGGTATCTTAATGGGGAGTGCATTGAATCTATACATTGCTTTGGGTAGTATGGACATTTTAATGATGCTGATTCTACCAATCCATGAACACAGTATGTTCTTCCATTTGTTTATTTTCTTCCTCTATCTCTTTTTTCAATGTCCTGTAGATTTCTGAGTATAGGTCTTTGAACTCCTTAGTTAAGTTTATTTCTAGATATCTTAATTTTTTTGTTGCAATGGTAAATGGGATTATGCTTCTAGTTTCTCTTTCTGTGAGTTTGTTGTTGGTGTATAAAAAGGCCATATATTTCTTGGTGTTAATTTTGTACCCTGTTACATTGTCAAATTCATTTAAGTTTAGTAGTTTTTTTGATGGAGTCTTTGGGGTTTACTATGTACAATATCATGTCATTTGCAAATAATGGAGATTTTACTTTTCCAATTTTATTTTTTCTTCTTAACTATTATGCAATAGAAGCCCTCTCTCTCTTCTTTTAAAATACTAAATATATTTGACATATAATGTATAAATTTAAGGCATACGTTAATTTGATTCATTTGTATACTGTAATATAATTGCCACTTAGTGACAATTAGCACCTCTATCATTACCTTTAAGGTTAGAATAATTAATTTTGATACTCTGAGCAAGCATATTATTATCTATATTCGATGTACTGTGCATTAGATCTCTAATTAGAATACCTCTTTGAAAGTTTGTGTCTTTAACCAATAGTTGTCTTAACCTCCATTGCCTCCATCCCCTGGTGACCAACATTGTATTGTTTAACACATTTAGTTTTCTTAGATTTCACATGCAAGTGATATCATGAAGTACTCGTCTTTCTGTGTGTCTGACATATCCCATTGCACACTGGTTACCTGCGGGTTTCTCCTAGATGGCCTTTATTTTGCTAAAGTTTGTTCTGAGTAAAGTTAGTCAGCTGTGGTTTTTTAACATAAAAAGATGCTGCTGTATTATTTAATGCACCTACTGATATGAGCATGCAATTTTTTCTTTCATTTTTGTAATGTTATGTTACACTTGCTGATTTTCATATGTTGAGCCATGCTTACATCCCAGGGACAAATCTTACTTGGTGGGTGGTGTACAATCCTTTGTATGTGTTCTTGAATTTGGTTTGCTAGTAGTTTGTTGAGAACTCTTTCATCTATATACATCCGGGATATTGGTCTACTAGTGTAATTTTCTTGTGGTGCCCTATATGGTTTTGATAGCAGAGTAATGCTGGCCTCCTAGAATGAGTTTGCAAGTGTTCCTTACTCCTCAGTTTTGGAAGACTTTGAGAAAGACTGGTGTTAATTCTTCTTTAAAGGTTTGGTAGAGCCGAAACCAGTTTGGCTCAGGGGGTACAGCATCGGCCTGCGGACTGAAGGGTCCCAGGTTCGATTCTGGTCAAGGGCATGTACCTTGGTTGCTGGCACATCCTCCATAGGGGGTGTGCAAGAGATGGCTTATCAATGTTTCTAACTCTTTATCCCTCTCCCTTCCTCTCTGTAAAAAAATCAATAAAATATATTTAAAAAAAAAAGAAAGATTTGGTAGAATTCTCCAGTGAAGCTACCTACCTGGTCCTGGAAATCTGTGTTGGGAGATTTTTGCTTATAGATTCGGTATCTTTACTCATTATCGGTCTGTTTAGATTTTTCTATTTCTTCCTGATTTGTTCTTGGTAGGGTGTGTGTTTCTAGCAATGTATTCACTTCTAGGTTATGTGGCATATAACTCGTCATAGATTGTCTTATGATCCTCCTTATATCTGCAGTATCAGTTGATCTTCTGTTTTAATTTTTTGTTTTGCTTTGTTAGTCTAGCTAAAGGTTTGGCAATTTTGTTTATTTTCTTAACTTCTTAGTTTCTTTGATCTTTTCAACTGTTTTCTGGCTTGTATTTCATTTATTCCTGCTCTGATCTCTATGAAACTCTTCTGAAAGGAAAGTTCATATCCATAAATATATATATAAGGAAATGCAAAACTTGATAAACCTTTGTACATATAACCCTAAAATAGGAATTTTAAAGCAAAGAGATGCCTAGATACAGGCTGTGCATAATCCCCAATCAAAATATCTTATTGGAAAGCAGAAGGGTCAGATAAAAAGTATGATCGCATCCTCAGAATGTTTCCTGCAAAAATACTGAGAAATGAGCTGTGAACCTATTTTCAATTTGATGGTTAAAATTAGGATATAAGAATTAAATTAAAATGGCTTTAAACTCACTAACCTTCCTCTTTTATTTGTAAATATAACTTAAGATCTTTGATTATTGAAAATTATTGGGCTTACGTTCCATAGTATCAAAGGAAACAAAAGTTCTGAATTATAAAGAAGAGTCTACGTAATACCACTTGAGAAAAAATAATTCACATTTGTAACAAACATTCATAGATGTAGGATTAATTTTTAAACACAGGAAAAAGCTAGATGCTCATTTGTCAGAGTTGATGTGTAGAGCTTCCTTCACTGGGTGGGAGGTTGAATAATTAAGGAATGCGCCTAGAAATCTGGGAGGTTCTATGTCTCACTCTTGGATAACAGATGCTTTTCTGCCATTAAAATTATGGCTGGAGCCAAATTGGCACAACATTAACAGAGTATATGAGATGTCAGTACATAATGGCTAACCTGGAATGTTTCTGAGACTTGTTCTATTGTTCTGAGATGAATGCCTACATGCACACACAGACTAGTCCACGTATTATTTTGCACATTTGTATTAACACTGTAGCAACATATAAGGTACTTCAAATACTTGTAGGCTGCACAGATTCGCTGCTGAGCCTGCCAATCATTATCTCATTGCTTAAAAAAGTCAAAACACTGACATCCCACATAAACTAGAAGATGCTATTTGTGTAAATTATATATAATAACCAAAGGCGCTGGGCATCCTACTGAACTAATAACAACTGCATTTGTACTGCATTAGAATTCAGCCTCAACTGCACGTGATGTTAGGTTCACTGCTGCTCCTAGGAAGAGAATCATCACTGCCAATTTAAAGATGAATGAGAGCAGAAGTTGAAAAATGTATTAGCACATTACAGAAGAGTTAAAGGGATCTAAATCTAAAATTATCTTCAACTTGCATCCATCATTAATTTTCTCCTATGTTTTTGTCTCCAATATAACGCATTAAAATAAAAGAAACATTTTTCTCTATCACAGAGTGAGAATAAATGCAGAATCAAAGACTCTTTCATGATAAATGGAAAACAAATGTTTTCTCAAATGAAAAGTAAATGTGATCTTTATAATTATATATATACACATACACACACACACACACACACACACACACACTAGAGGCCCTTTGCATGCTATTCATGCAATAACAGGCCTTCCTTCCCCTGGCTTCACTTCCAGTGCCCTACTTCCCCTCATAGCAGGAGTCCCGCCCCTCCCAGCTGCTCAGTGCCTGCATATGCAAATTAACCCACCTTTGTTAGGTTAATTTGCATAGTTACTCTGATTGGCTGTGGGTGAAGCGGAGTGATGGTTAATTTGCATGTTTCTCTTTTAGTAGGTAAGATTGCTAGTATAGCCCTTGTCTTTCATATTAGCACTTTCACTTCCACCTGATATTATCGATGCATCTTCTTCAGATCTGATACTTCAAGGACATGGGGGATCATGGGAGAGGTCAGAGTTTGTCTGGTTGGCAGTAAAGCCCATACAATACCTCATGTGTCCTATACCCACTGGCACACAGACGGTAGCTTGGTGAATTTAGGTGAGGTTCAAGTTTCTTGGCATGGCATGTGTACATTACCCAGCCAAATCTCCTCTTCACAATCTGTGAGTATTCTCTCTCAGGTTATGTTTCTGTACCTGTTGTGCCTCCTACTGGAATATTCTCCCTCACTTACTCTCTGACAGGGGAACTTCTTTGGCTACTGCAGCAAAATGGACCCAAAAGTCAGTTGAACTACTGAACTACTCTGCTTTCTTGCTGTGTCCAAGCACTGAGTTTAGCTTAGCATTGGCTATAGCAGGATCATTCTTTTTCTATGTGTATACTTCCTTGTAAATAGCAAATATCTTATTTGCATCAGGTACTGAAACATAACTGAACAAAAAATAAAGAAAAGTTTTACTGGGAAAACATAAAGGATTATATAAATCCTTCTTGGTTCACCTATCTGTATTAAAATGCCATAATATTTCTTATACTTTTTATATAGTTTTATTTCATAGACTACTAAGGATTATTATTTTTTCTTCCCTAAATAAGAAACAGAGAAAATAAGACACTACTAACAGGGAGAAAAACATTTGTAGTAAATACAAGTGTATAATCTATGACGTCAACTCCATCTGTTCTTCCTTAGTTTTTTCCAACAAACTTTTGTATATAGTTATTGCATCTAATTATCTGGCTTTCTAACTTAGGAGGAAAAAAACAAAAGGCAGAAATGGTCTCTACAGAATTTTTTTCCCCTGAGGGAAAAAATAACACATAAATTGCAAGAGAAAAATATATAGTGTTAAAAATTTAGCAGACTACCAAATAAAAGTAAAATCACAAATTATTACATAATGGCTTCTTTCACTATCACTGATAATTTTAGGGAGTCTGCCATTTTAAAAGAAATGTTCTTTTTCATAAAGATCTATGAAATAAAGCAATAAATAATTACTGGTAACAGAGAGAGAACAGGGACTTCTAATTCTTTAAGGTATTCCTCTTAAACTCTACATGGAAGACTTCACACTGCTTATGAAATTTCTTTGCATCCTACACTCAGCTTCATGTCAATGAGCCATGAAATGAAACCTTGGAGAATTCCTGCATATAATGGAGCTTTCATTTCTTTTGTGAAGTACTCCTGGTGTGTTTAATAGACTAGCTGCTTTGAATAAAGTATGCTGCTAAAATGCTACATCAAGGATTGAAACGGGGCAGGAAAAAAATGTGTATATATATAAATAAATCAGAGCTCAAAAGTGACCCGCAACAAGTATTTTTTCTTACCATTGTACTTGAACACAAAGGCATTTTGCTTCATAAACATACAATTAAGAGACGAAGTAAGAGTAAATCTGGCCTTGCCCACATTTTTAGATATGGAGATGTTCCTATAAATAGGTTTGAAAATAATTCATTTTCTCACTAAAAGCCCTTCTGATATGCAGAAAGGATGAATATCTTACCATATTAACCTTGGAACACAGAAAACTGTAGTTACTGATGAAAATCACAAAATTTGAGAATGTTTACTAAAATGTAGGCATTTCCAAGACCAATCTAAGAGGCAAAGTACCACACACACAAAAATACTCATCTTAGTCATTTCTTAAATGTGAAGCCATAAAAGAGAGGGGTAATTAAATAAATGCAAATAAGAAAGGGACTACAGATAGGCACAGTTCCATGTATGCGCCAAGTATATGTGGGCACGTGTGGGAGAAATAAAACAGTTGAGAACTGATCCCAGGAAGAAGGAGGTCAGTGCTGCTCCCTGAGCTTTAGGAAGACACTGGAACATAAAATGGAGTCATATTCTCTCTCCTCCAGCTTCATTTCCAAAGTCAAAACGTCACACGACTCACACAAACCTCAGTGTTACCCCAAAATACAGTTGTTTGCCCAAAAAGTAACTCCCCACTCAGAGAATATTCAGTTTGGCTGAAATTAAGTACAGACTTGAACTTCCTTCTTCCAGATGCTGCAATCTTCTTCTTGACCCTTCTCCCTCCAAACCCCGAGCTGGGCAGAATTACCTGATTCAAAACAATGGGTCTGGTATGTCCCCAAAAGAGATTTCTAACTGTCCTACATCTCCCTCTTCTGACTGATGACAATATTTAAGGGGACCAGTACTAACATAATCTTTTTCATCTTGCTTTTGACATGATAGCAGTGGTTCTCAACCTTCCTAATGCCACGTCCCTTTAATGCGGTTCCTCATGTGGTGGTGACCCCCAACCATAAAATTATATCCGTTGCTAGCATTAAAGGGACGTGGCATTAGGAAGGTTGAGAACCACTGCATTACAGGATGCTCTCCTCCCGCCACCATTAAGATCCTATGGGAAAAACCATACAAGTTTCACACATAACTTCCAGCCAGAGATAACGGAGGCAGAGCAAAAGCTCTACTTTAACATCCATTACTCAGTAAAAAAGAGAAAATCAGAGTCTGTTAATGATGCAGAATAAAAGCCAAAACTATAACAGGAAATAATTAGCACAGGAATCAGAAAATTACCCGTAGCAAATTTAAAGTATCATATCTTTTACAAGTCTTGGTATTTATTATCGGGAGAGAATTGATTGGACGGCGCACGGTTTTGTCTTTGTCCGTCATCCGCACTGTAAAGGATACTCAGTACCAGAATAATGTGCGACTCAGCCACAAACTGGGCCTGGCTGCTTCCGTGAATGTAGCTCTAGAAAAACAAGACAGAAAAGCAAATGTTAAAATCTGTAAAATCAGGGATTTTTTGTATGTTGCAGTTTCATACCATGACGATAATGGAAAAATCTATTAACTGAGTCCATGTGGAGTTTTTTTTTTTTTTGACTGAAATGATTATTTGTTAACTAGAAATAATAGATGGAAATGTTGGTGGCTGATATTACTGTAAACTATAGGCAGCAACTTAATATCAATGTGAACTTATATCTTTTCAGAGATTTACCACAAACATATACACAATGTAAAAGCAAAAGTTATAAAGTTTACTGTTTACTGAGTCCATTAAAAGTCAATAATAATCTATCAAATATTAAATCACTCTTTTCCACATTATCAAAATGAGAAGGTAGCTTTATACGTGCATTCATTTCACTAGAACATTTTACTTGATTTTTAAAATATTAAAACTGTTTTAGCTCATTGAGAAAGAAATGTAGTTTTCCATACCCAGTAAGAACTGTATTAGTTGATATCAGTAGATTACAGAAAATCTGAAAACAATCATCTAGGATATTTTGCTTCTATAAAATCTGTCTTCTACATTATTTCAGCTGTTAATTTCTCATGAAAATTAGTTGCTTGGCAGTTTTAAATAAAAACACTTGTATGGGTTTTCTGTTCATAAACAATATTCGAGAGAAAACTCTTATGATATAAAATTAATATCAAGTTTACATCACTTAGGAAAAGTAATGGTATCATTTGAGAAGAACCACTTTAGTCCTCTCAAAATTTCCCTTTGTTTTTCTTTGAACAATACATATGGATGAAAGCATGATGCTTTACTGGAGAGAGTATTTCTGGAAGTAGGGAACAAAACAGAATTTCAGAGGAAGGGTGGGGAAAAGTGAGTGGGTGGGAGGTAATCAACCAAAGACCATGTGTGCCTACTAGTACATGCGTAACCCACGGGCACAGATAACAGGGATCAATGGGGGAAAAAGGGAGACATATATAATACTTTCAACAATAAAGAATTATTTTTCAAATAGAAAAAGAAAAAAGTGAATAAAGCAGACTACCCTAGGCTAAATTAAAGAAATTATTTCTTTCTTGACCTTAACCCTAAACACATCACCAAATGTCTCAGATATTCAATAGCCCCTCATTTATAAAATTAGGAACACAATTAGATGATTCCTACTATCTCTTTGAAGTATATACAGTTGTTTTTTATTTTAAATTCTGTCTTTTCCTGTAAAGGCTGTTCCTTATACTATGACCTAAACTATCCTTGCTTCCATCTCAGATTTCTCAGTAATGTCACAGGGCACCCGCCTCATCCAAAGGGGTATGTAGATGTGTAAGCACAGCTTGAAGCAAACTGGCTGAAAGACAGTCGTTCCTTGGCCGTTCACATTGTAATTTCTGAGGAATCCTATCATGTGCTTTCTTCTGACTCTATATGGGTTGCCACTCTATATGGAGATAAGCACAGTTTTGAAAATCATAAACTAGCTAATCAATTAAGACTTTTAACATTAAATGAATGACACTGATGTATCCAAATACTGTAAGCTATGTTGGACAGCAATTTATGTCTGGTTGGAAACTAAGAACCTCAAAACTAAGAAACAAAGGTTTTGTTCTAATAATTGGAACAGCAAGAATAATAGTAAGTAGAAATTGTACCAAGTACTTCTAATAGTAATATCTTCCAGTTATTCAGCACTCATTTTATGTAAGACACTTAAAAGTTTTCATGCTATATCTCATTTAATTCTAATCCTACAAGGCAGGCATTTTTATTATAGCCATGTTATATATATATATATATATATATATATATATATATATATATATATGTATATATGTGTGTGTGTGTATATATGTGTGTGTGTGTATATATGTGTGTGTGTGTATATATGTGTGTGTGTGTGTATATATGTGTGTGTGTGTGTATATATATGTGTGTGTGTATATATGTGTGTGTGTGTGTATATATGTAAGGTAAATGAGGTTTAAGAGAAACTTGCCCAAGTTTTCACATTTAGTGCATGTAAATGCTGGAATTTGAACGTAGGTCTCTGATTTCTGATTCTGAGATCTTATTTATTATGTTACCTAGTTTTTTATTGGATGCTTCATATATATTATCCCATTGTATCTTCATTAGTGCACGAATTTGTGCACCAGTGGGGTCCCTTGGCCTGGCCTGCAGGATCAGACCAAAACTGGCTCTGACATCCCCCCAAGAGGTCCCAGATTGCGAGAAGGTGGGGGTCAGGCCGAGGAACCCCAATGGTGCACAATTAGGGCCGGGGAGGAATGTGGGAAGTAGACAAACTGGGGAGGGACCACAGGAGGGCCCCAGGGTATGTCTGGCCCATCTCGCTCAGTCCCAATATGCCAGACTCCTATCAGCTGGAGTTTCTGCCCCCTGATGATCACATCATATGACTGGTCGACCAGTTGACTGTCTGCCCCTTGGTGGTCAGTGCACTTCATAGTGAGCAGCTGAGCAGCCTTAGCATATCCTACCTGGATCGGGCCTAAGTGGGCAATCGGACATCCCTCAAGGGGTCCCAGATTGGAGAGGGTGCAGGCTGAGCTGAGAGACACACCCCACCCCAGTGCACAAATCTTGTGCACTGGGCCTCTAGTCATTAGCATATTATGCTTGGATTGGTTGAACAGTCGACCAGACACTTAGCATATTAAACTTTTATTATATGAACTAACCATATAAAATAAATATCATGTCATGTGCCAAATAAGGAAAGTAGGATTTAGAAAAATGAACTTGCTTAAGATTGCCTGACTAGTAACTGGTGGAATTTAGACTGAAACCTGTGTTTAGTTTCAAAGTCTATAACTTTTCCACCATAAATTAATGACATCAAAAGACAAGAAAGCAGTCAAGTGAAACATTTTATAAAAGCTTTATCTGGCAATCACATAATTAAACAATCATCAAAATAATTAAAGTCAACGTTTGTAAGACTGAAATATTTCTACATAACAATATTGGATATTATACCTAGACTAGAAGCTTGATGCATGGACATTCGTACTAGAATGGGCTTTCCTTTCCCTGGCTGCCAGCACCACCTTTCCACTCTGGCCCCGCCCCCTCCCATCGGGCCCCAGAGCCACCTCTTTCTGCTCCAGTACCCCCTTCCCATCTGTCCAGAAGCCCTGAGGACCAGGGGTGGGGCAGAAAGCCTGCGTTGTTGCCATAGTGACGATGCGTGCATCCTGCCCCTATCACTTGGTGCCTGTGTATGCAAATTAACTTCCATCTTTGTTGGGTTAATTTGCATATCACTCCCAATTGGCTGGTGGCATAGCAGAGGTATGGTCAATTTACATGTTTGTCTATTACGAGGTAAGATTTATATAATGACTAGATGTTAGTTTGCCTGTATTAGAATCACAAATTTATAGAAGCAAGAACTTGAGATATTTTCTAGGTGAGGGATTTCACAACTTAATTTTAAGTAATAGAATGTTCTCTGGTCAAAGTCATCCACAGACTTCCACTTCCAAATTCTATGGTCGTACCTCATTCTGACTGGACTTGATCTGCTAAGTCTGCTGCCTGGGGTCCCTCCCATTTTTTGTAATACTTCCTTCCCTTGACTTCTAGAATGCCGCTCTAGATTCTTCTACTTTACTGGCTCCTCTCCCCCAAGCACTTTGGCTGTTCCCTTTCATCATCCTCACTCTGCATTCTGGAGCAGTAGTTCTCAACCTTTCTAATGCTGCGACCATTTGATACAGTTCCTCATGTTGTGGTGAATTATAATGTAAATATCTGTGTTTTCTGATGGTCTTAGGAGGCCCTGCTAGTGGTTCTCAACCTGTGGGTCACTGCTGTAGAGCCTAAGACCATCAGAAAACAGGTCACGACCCACAGGTTGAGAACTGCTGTTCTGGAATAACCAAGAGCTGCAGAGACTTAAGCCATTTCTCTGTATCCAGCCTTCCCAGTGTTCCTCCAGCCCCATGACTCGACTGATCGTTTCTACAGTGATGATTCCTCCATTTCTATCCCCTGCCTGGTCCTTCAGACTGGCATAGGGTCTGATACATATTCAGCTTTGCTTGGTAATCTAAGAGTCATTCATAGATTCTACTTTGAAGTGTAAAGCTAACATGGTCAAAACAAACTTTTGATATGTCCACCCACCTTTCAATCCCAGAAACATCAACTTGCTTTTTTCAGTTATTTAGGCCAAAACTTTGAAATTGTTCTTGTCTGTTCTCTTCTCTCTCCATTTACATATTGCCAATCATTGAGAAAAACACATGTTAATTCTATGTTCAAATTCCATTCCAAATCCAGCCACCTGTTACCCTGGCAGAGGAGCCTGAGGGTCAGACCAGCCTCACCAGGGCCTGAGCAGTCATCTCTTCTTCCATCATTGCAATAACCACCTTTGTTCTTTCTGCCTCTACCCTATAGTCTGATTGTTAGGTTAATCCTGTTAGAACTAATCAGGTTCTATTATTACTATCATTAACCTACCACAGTGGTCGGCAAACTCATTAGTCAATGGAGCGGCAAACTGCATGTGGCTTATAAGCTGCAGTTTGCTGATCACTGCCCTACCAGAACCCTTCAATTCTTTACCAAATGTGTAATAAAAATATATCATTAAACACACACACACACACACACACACACACACACACACACACACACGGGGCCCGGTGCATGAAATTCGTGCACTGGGGAGGGGTACTTCGGCCCAGCCAGCCCCCTCTCACATATTGGGAACTCTCAGGGGATGTCCTACTGATGGCTTAGGCCCGATCCCCGATGGGAGCTGACCTAAGCCGCAGTCTGTCCTCCCTTTGTGGGAGGTGTGACCAGGCTGATCAGGGGAAGGCACCAGCCCCATCACCCCGCTGCTGCAGCCACTGCCAGTCACCACGGCCACCGAGGTGTTTTCATCAACACGGACTCCAGTCCCTTCACCGTGAAAAAATGACAACTTTCTTTAAGCATTTTCAAGATGTGTCTTTCATAGGATATGACATTTATTTATTTTTCTTTTTATCCTCACCTGAGGATATGTTTCCATTGAATTTTTCCCCCTTCCCTCTGATCCCAGGCTCAGCCCCTGCCCCAGCTTAAAGCTCCACCCTAGGCTTAAGGCTCGGGAAGGGGTTCCCACCAGCACGTCCAATCGCAGGCTCAGCCCCTTCCCAAGCCTCAAGCCTCCGCCTGATGGCCGGCTAGGAGTGACCTGGATACCGAGGAGGTTCCCAAGACCCAGGAATGTATGCAGATTAACCGCCATCTTTGTGCCTTAATTTGCATACTCTGTTGGCTGTGGGTGTAGTGGAGGTATGGTCAATTTAAATGTTTCTCAATAGAGAACCTACATATTTCTAGCTAATTTAAAAATACACCTAGATTAAAACATTGACACTTTGTCCTTAAAGACCTACTTCATGCTAACAAATTGACATCAATTGTGGCTTATTCTTGCATATGTGTGGCAGTACAGAGGAAAGACTTGCACAGAATCCTGAGTCTACTACCTGTTAGCTGTGAAATCATGAACAAATTTCTTAGAATCAATAATCTCATCCTTAAGAGGAATAGGAAGATATTCCTCAAAATATTATCCTAAAAACCACATAAGACAAAGTCATGTTAAGTAATCAGCACAGTAACTGTTTTTGTTTTTTTCCTATAGTGAGTAATGAAAAATAACCAAGGATAAATCATTTTAAAGTCTATTCCAAACAAGCTATTTCTGTTTTCTAAACATTAGACAAGGATGCTTAAATGCCATTCAGAAATGGTGAATATGGTGTGTTAAACTGGCATTTTCTAAAGATGATACTCGGGAACCTGTACTAACATTTGACTGTTGTCCATCTTCTTCAGTTATTAAAATTACATTAAGATTAGATACTCAAAGGACTTCAGGCTTTAATAAAGTAGAATTCATTTAATACATTTCTACTGGACAATGATTACATCTCAGCACTGATTTAGCAATGGAGATCCAGCAAAACAAACAAAAAACTCCAAAATACTATATTCTCACAAGTTTATCCATCCAAACTCTGAACACATTTTCTCTATCGAAGTGAAACAAAGAGATTATCGGGACAAACTAAAAGCCACGAGCAAATACAAGAATAAAAGGACGATAAATATGCCAGAGGCCTTACGTACTGACCTGAGGAAGTTACCTTTCAGTCAGAAGCCACCCTCTGCAATGGCTCAGTCTAATTAAGATTTAACTCAGGTCTACATTTTCAAGCTGCTCTAAAAATTTGCATTTAACTGATGCATGCAATGGGAAGTAATATGGAAAGCAATGAGATCCTTTTATAGCTGAGCATAATGTTTGTTTATATTCTTTCTCTCTCTGATTTTTACTAATTCAGATAAGGGGGATATTGGGAAAAAGGTAATTTAATCCTAAATACGTACAGATTTAACTTGATCTTAGAACCACAGTGCATTTGCAGATCAGATGACTTGTCAAGATGAAAACTTGCATGTACTTTGATATTGGATGCATATCTATTTTTCCATGGAAATAAATAGCTTGAAAAACCATTAATATAAATGTTCTGTCCAGTGAACACTTCATAGAGCATACAGACCAAAATGAAATAAAAGAATGACTAATAAATACTACTTTATCAGGAAGTTCATTACCACAACTTACTTAAAAGCCAGTTTTATACAGAAGAAATATTAGATGACTTGAATTTTGCAGAGCTAACAAAAATAATATATGTGAAAAATACACTTAATTTCAAGTGACCTCCTTGAAAATAAATTAGTAATATTTTGTTTACTACCATGGTCCCGATACCTTTTACATAACAGTACCAGAAAAGGAAATGGAAATTAACCAAAATGTAGTACACATCAGAAGATAAAAGAAACCTCATTTCTTTTATTCCTCAATTCCTGGAAGGTAAAACCATCATTATGTTCCGCTTCTTCAATATTAAGTGTGTGGGCAGTGAGTCATCAGCAAGGAGTCCTTTTATGCACTGAATGTTCTCAAATATGAATGCCCAGCCTCGCCCACTGCTGCCTGCAAAGGTGGTCACCGGGGTGAAGAGCACACTGAGCCGGACAGGCCACAGTCCTGGTTTCTAGCACGGATGCTATGCATTCAATTTGAGAAACTAGTTATTAATCTCGGTCAGTTCAATCACTGGAGCCTAAGTCTCCTAATGTGTGAAATAAAAACTTGAGATTGATTTTTACCAAGAAAACAGGGTTGTAGAGTAGTTTATAAAACAGATTTTAATCAAAATGTCTGTCTATCCTGCATCTGCCACAAGTCTGACCTGGAACAAGATTACTGTAAGGCTCAAACTGTTCAAGCAAATAATGGAATAAACAAAAGGAGAGAAGTGACTTAGATAATACAGGTAAAAAACTTTGTATCAGGCTGAAAACGCCAAAACAGTCAGCCAGTGTTATCTATTATTAATCACTTGATTCACAAATAAGCATAATGTCCTCTGGTTTATGATTATCGTTAATCAGGAATAGTAGATATGCCTGGGTTAAATTCTCCTGCCAGTGAGTGAATAATGGTTTTTAAACTTCTTATTCAAGTCTCTTACATACCAAGCTAATATGAACATTATCATCTATGGAGCAAAAACAAGATATATTTGATAAATCCTAATAAAGACTTTTAGTTAAATGGGCTTTCAAGTAAAATCAAATAGTACCAAAAGCAGAGTACAAAATGCTGTTCAGTGATACATACATTAATATATAAGCCAGGAAATAACACTTTTGAAGACAATGATATATAGGACTCAAATTAGTTCTTATTTCTTTCTTTTTCACTGACAAAACATATATTGGCATCTGTTTGCTTTGGTATAAGTTTCTTAAATAAAAAGTGTGCTTAAGCCAATCCCAGAGAGATGTAAGTGATCTTGATCAGTTTAAAAGCTGAAAAGTATTTTAAAATTATTTCTGACACCAAGAAAATGGCAAACAGATAAAACAAGGATTAGATATTGTGAGTGTTATGTAAATGACAATCTGGATTTTTAGGCCCTTTTTTCATTTTAAAATACATGATTACAAAATGAACCAAGAACTGGTCAATATATATTTTCTTTCTTTCCCTGTGCTTACATACATCATGAAAAATTACCTGTGTAAACTCTTTTAGCCTTTTCAACTTTTTTTTTCCTGCCTCTTACTATGAGGACAACAGACACTTGGCATTTAAGATGCTTGTTGCAATAGTAGAAAAAAGGAAGCATGATAATTTACTATAAACATAAAAACAATATGGATTACAAATCTTGCATTTTCTTTGACTGCATTTCCCCTCTGTTTTTAAATAAATTTATGTCTTTTAAGTTAATCTTGGCTGTTTAAGATTTGCCAGCAGAAAAGCCACTGGTTTCTCCAAAGCCTATGTAAAATGAGGGACCCGCTTTTTAAAATTATTATTATTACTTTGTTATCATTTAATAGCCCTCCTAATATATTTCTCTTAGAAACTTACTTTCATCACTAGCTAGTTGTCACATTTAAGGAAAAAAAAATTCTTTGATTCCTCAGAATCTTGGCCTCCAGGTTTCTAAACAAAGAGCACTAGATTTAAAGTACAGCTTTATAGCATTCTCTGAAAATTAACCTGTCTATATACAGGTAGGCTTGTATATTCACCATTCCGGTGAATCTAAATGTTAGTGAACATAGACACCTCAGTAGATAAAAAAGAGAAGCAGGAATGCAGAGTTAAGTGTGCACAGTCAATATCTTCCCGTCATTTATAGCCAGGGTATTACAATTTTTGTGTGTAACAGAATCTACCATGTCATTCTAACTGAATAAGATGGTATTTCAAAATATGAAAGTTTGTAGGAAAGGAATAATGACACTCTATTTTTAAGTCTGCTTTGTGCACCAAGGTACCCAGAACACTAAAATAAAATCATCTCTATTCTCTTTCACTTTCTTTCTGGGAATAATACTGTCCTGGAAAGGATTTGTTTGAATTGTGTTTTTAATAAAGACCCAATTGAATGGTTCCATCTTAAGCAGGATTTAAAGCATCATATAGTGGGGAGATCCTAGGATGCCTTTAAGTATTTCTATTAATTTTAACACTAAGTAAGATAACAACGTATCTCAGCAGTTCAAATGAATCCTTTCCTGAGCATTATATCCCACATGTGCGTGAGATCATGTGATATTTATCTTTCTCTGACTGGCTTATTTTCCTTAGCAAATGCTCTCCAGGTCCCGCCACGTTGTCTCAAAGGGTAGTTCTTTTTCTGAGAGAGAAGAAGACACAAAAATGGCATTGTGATAGCTTTTTAAACAACATGAACTGATGAACAAAAAATAGATCCAGAGACAAAGAAACACAGGACAGACCATCCAACCTCAGAGGGAAGGCAGCTGGGGTGGTGGTAAGAGATCAACCAAAGGACTGTGTGCATGCATGTTAGCATGACCAGTGGACATGGACACTGGGGCGGTGGGGGCTTGTCCTGGGGGGGCAGGGAGGGCGGTCAACTGAGGGAAAAGAAGACATATGTAATATTTTAAACAATAACAACAACAAAAATTAGAATAAAAACATATCAGAGCCAACTGAAGGAGTTCCAAAGAATCAGAGCTGGATTAGATTTAAGCCAAACACTAGAGTAGTGTGGATTATAACTTCAAGTATGAAATAAATAAGTAAATTAACTAATTAATACACACAGACAGATTAAAAATAAAACAATAACAAAATAGCGTGGAGAAGGCAGGCTTCTGTTGAGCTGATGGCAAAAGGAAGTATCCTGGGTCACAGTGCTCCTGAACAAAACAAGTGGAAATACCAGGGTATTTGTCACTCTGACATTCTAATAAAAGATCCTCTATTTCTGGCTAGCCATACGTTTCCAGCCCTTTCCTTACGGGCCTTTTCATTCATCAGCCCACACCCGCTCCTCAGAGTCAGCACTAGTCCTTGCTAGTGGCCGATGGGACAGAGAGCGGACAATGGCTGGGCCCAGCCTTCTGGGTTTGCCTGAAAGGAGAGATAAATAGGAATTACCTTCATCCACGTGGCAAAGATGGCCATCCTGTTTGATTTCCCCAGAGGCTATCTATACCTCATGCTTGAAATTCCTAAGTACTTCATTACATATTTGGCTTGAATTAGAAAATGATTACAGTACAAATGAAACAGGTCTTCGTGAAAACACTGATAAATCGGATTGCTTGCCGCTCAGGATATTCTGTCTGTCAGCAGTCAGACACTGAAATGGCAAGGGAGGTACCCCCACCGACCCCAGCCATATCCATTTTACTTTCCCCTCTTGAGTGTTAAAAGACTGACCACTCAACAATGGGTGTTTGTTTTAAAAAACTCACAACAGATTCCTAGACTCCATCTAGCAGGTTCTCAGAGGGTAGGTCTGTGGTAGGATCAGAAATGTACCCTGTTCAGAGCCAAAAGCCAGTTCTACCTACATTTCCCAAGAGGCTGTGTGGGGAGAGGGGCCGTGTAATTCTGTAAAAGCTGTCAGAAAGGGTACATGTTCACAGAAAACTATCTTACTGGTAGGAAGTGTTTTTAACAATGAAAGAAATGTTCCATATTCAGAGAAAGCATCTTACTGGTAAAACTTTTTTTTTATTTTTATTTTTTATCAATGACGTCCTATTTCAAGTGTAGTAGCTTAGAGCTCCAAGGCCACAAGCCTATGAAGATGCTGCCTTCAAACTGGGCTCAAACAACAGAAGAAAGTGCAAGATGCCTGTCCGCAGGTACAACAGGTAGCACCACAGCGTGTGTTTAGCAATTACAATCCCAGGGATTGTTGAAGATTGTCAGCGGTTCTGTAGATACTACAAGACCCATGGGGAAGGGACAGAGAGGCAGATGCTGTTCTATGGGAAAGGGCTGGTAGCTCCTGACCAGGGACCTGGAGCAGTGGGCAGTGTGTGGACAGCGTGGCTCCAGCCTAGGGAGGGCATGCTTGGTCTTATTCGGGGCCTCCTCCACAAAATGTGTCAGTCCTGATGATAAAGGAGAGAAATCTCTCTCCTCTGAGCTTTACCTGAATTACAGGTAGTAATTAAGGAGGAGGTAGTAACAACAAAAAATAGACAACATCAAAACCACCACAAAAACCTCCAATCAGTGCTAGGGAAATCTTAAGCAGAATATGCTGAAACAATCCCATACAGTTGTCCCGACCTATGAGGCTAGTGAGCAGAGTGCAGCTAGAACACTTGTAGGGGACCCTAAAACCACCTCGAGGCCCACACCAGTCATACAGTTAGCATCTGAAGAAGCGCCAAAGTGGTAATACGGCGAAAAAGAGAGAGCTTCTCATACTGACCGTATACCTTCAAAATGCTAAGAATAAACATATGACAACATAATAAGACCAAGTTTCTTCCAAGTCTACAGCAAACATTTAAAAAGTCCTATGCTTCACCTTCTACGTACTTGAGTAATTAATATTTTGTTGAGAACAGATTTCTAGACTTAGTATCAATTTGTTTTATTCAGTAACAAAAGAAAACTTGAGACATGTTCTGTAATTGCTCTCAACAGAATTTTCTTTTGTAACTGAAGTAATAGTATCAAAATGAAAAGCTGTTTGTTATATTCTACATTTTAACATCCAACTGCATAGGTTTTAATGTGAGATACTGAATATGTAAATCTATAATGCTTTAAAAGCTTTGCTAGCTGTCATATAAAAAGGATAATATAAGCACACTGTATGAGGATTTTTTTTCCCTCTTTTAATCTCCAGAAAGAAAAAAAATTAAGGACGATTAATATTCTCATGTCATTATTATAAATGTAAATCCAAAATGCAAGAACAGTGACAACAAAAAATTAATGCAGCTTAAAAGTTACATCATTCCATTACACATAAAATCGCTCATTTCATATCGCCCCAATTTTTGCATCTACCATTTGTCCAGAAATGTATTAAGAACATAATTTCTCCATGCCCTAATCCAGCTTTGCCAATATTTGAATTATTTCCCCTGGAAAGCCATTTACCTCTGTAATTCATGTGCCCGGTACGGGTAGTTTTTGTTATTTATAGGCCTACTAGGTGATAAAAAGATGTTATCAGGCAAACTCTATGAAATGCATTGACACAAAAGATAAACAAGAACCACTCTGTTTCTTTTGAAGCTTAGTCTCTAACATTTTTTTCTTTTTCTTTTTTGCTGTTTCTCTAAAAATGGAAGTCCACATTGCCAATTCTCAGCAAACGCTTTGGTAATTCTGTATCTGTAAGCATATCCACTTAGATGACAAATACCCTGGGTGGCCAGGCCATTATTTCTTCATAATAAACCTTTTAGCATATGCCACATCATCTTCTCATCATTATTTGTACTTCGTACTCACTCAAACCACTGACTCATTGATTGCAAGTGGAGCACAATATTGCTGAGTCTGAGTCCCGTCGCTCCACACTGGACTGTCTGCTACGACAGTTTCCAGTCCATTTCTTCAGACAGCTTTCGTTTGCATCCTTAACACTGCTCTTATATTGTGCTAAAAATGACACTTTCTCTAAAATTCGCCCAATGCCACTGCTTTGCAAGCCCAGAACCGTGCACTTCCCCCACACGTCTAGGACCACTGCACCCCGAAGAGCCGAGTGAAAATCACTGCCTCTAAGTCTCTGACATCTGATCAGAGACTTCATCCTGACAGCGGATGTGAAATGTAGTGCAATGGCACGATAAATGAAACCTGTCCCGGAAATAAAAATGACACTGATCAGGACTCAGATATTAAACCCATATAGCACAGCTGTCAGCACCATGGCTTTGCAGGCCTTGAGAATGGGTTTAACTAATGATGGATGTTACTGGCCGAACCTGCTAATCTTCCAAACATGACGTTAAGTTCTCGGGGTAATTTTCTATTTCTTTCAGCTTCCTATTTCAAGGCTACAAATGAACAACATTCATCACTGTATTTCATCAGTATACCACCCAGGTGAATCCAGGTATAGGAGAACTATTTTATATGGAATAGGCTGATACTCAACTTCTGGTTCTACTGTAACAGCTTTATAACCCAAACACAGCAGTCGTCTTCCACAGAAGGACTGGACTCTAATGGTCGAGGACTCTGGCTCCAGCCAGGCCTCCAGGGTTGTGTGTGGAAGTGAGCACATCCCTTAACCAACCGACGGTTCAGTTTCCTCATCTGTGAGATCAGGCTGTTATAACAACACAGCTTTCAGAAAGGCATGCCATGAAGTAAGCCTCCAGTAAATGTTAGCTCTATATGTGTTCTTATATTTATTTATCCCACAAATATGTATTCAACATCTAATGTGAGAGGTCACCTTTCTAGTCCTTTGAAATAAAATAGTGAACAGAGCAAGTATCTCTGGTTTACATGTGTGTGTGTATTTTGAGGTGAGGGCAGGGAGCAGGGTTTAGAGTCAAAAACAAAATAACATGAATACAGTGGTACCTCGAGATACGAGTTTAATTTGTTCTGTAACCTTGAGGGCTGGGAAACTGAGACGCTCAAGTCGCAGTAAACTGGTGGGTTGTGTGCAGCCGGCGGATCCTCACGATTACTCGTATCTCAAATGTTGCTCATATTTCAAAGCAAAAATCGCTCACTCGACGGCTCGTATCTCAAAAAATCTCGTATGTTAGGGCACTCGTATCTCGAGGTACCACTGTATATAATATGTGTACATATAAACTGTAAAATAAATTGTACACTAAGGACATTAGGTAGACGCACTGATTTTGTGGGGCTTATAGACAAGGCAGCGGGAATAAGGCAGAAATGTCTTCAACAAACAGTAAGGCCAATGTGTTGGTGAGGGCTTAGATTTTACTGAGTCACGTGAGGAATCATAATAGGAAGGTTTTGAGCAGAAGAGTAGGTAGCATGATCTATATCGAGAATAGATTATGATGGAGCAAGGATAGAAGCAAAAAGAGGTGACTACAATAATCCAGACAGACGGTGTTGGTAGTTTAAGTATGTTAATAGCAGGTGGCAAGGAGTTACTGAATCCTGGATATATTGGGAAGGAAGACCAGTATTTTTTGTTTCCTGTGTGTTTTATACAAAAGGAGAGTAACTTTATAGGTAACAGAATGTGTAGTAAAAATTTAGTTAAGGTCTAAATTTATAGTAAATATATATTGCAGTATTTATACTACTACAAATCTAGAACATTTACTAATACATGCAATTGGGGATACAAGAGTTTAAATAAAATCTGCATAACCAGTTGCATTTAGGTTTATTAAAGAAAAGAGGTCACCATAATGATACATACACTTTAATTATAAAGAAAATATCTTACACCATTTGTTTGTGAAAGTTCCATTCTCTCTCTACATTTTCTCCTTTGGAAGATTCATACTCTTATAGTCTACATCTCTTCTGTAGCAAAGACCTATTCCCAACCAGGAATATGCCTTCACATTTTATGGGGTAACTACTACTGAAATATCCCACATGAATGGCACTAACACTATAAAATCAAATTCTTTTAAATGTCAATATTCTCCGTTTTAACTAACTTCTCTTTGCCAGCGTCCATGCTTCTGTCCATGACACAACTGTTCTTCCAATGATCTAAGTTTCCACATGGATATGCCTGCCTGTCCTAGCTAAACCCTCTGAAAGCTCTCATCAGTCTGCTGCTCACGAACCTTTGAAAATTTAAAATTGCCTCTAGGCAGTCAAATCCCTTGGCGATAGAAGTCAAATGCCTTTGAATCAATCAGTCCAACAGCCAATACATAAATCCAACGAATATCTATTTGGTACTTAGGAACAGGAGATGCTGCACTCCATACAATGAGAAAAACAAGTAAATATAAAACATGTTTCTGCTCAATAGGAAATAGCATACGTGCATGGAGAGCTATCTGAGCACAAAGTCAAGTACCAGGAGGCCACTGTGAAGGCTCCAAGACTGGAGTCTGTGCTGGCGTTGCCTCCTTTGTAAATGGGAATACTGTGGTACCTTGAGATACGAGTGCCCTAACATACGAGATTTTTGAGATACGAGCCGTCGAGCGAGCGATTTTTGCTTTGAAATACGAGCAACATTTGAGATAGGAGTAATCTCGAGGATCGGCCGGCTGCGCACGACCCACCAGTTTACCTCGACTCGAGCATCTCATAGTTTCCCAGGCCTCAAGGTTATGGAACGAATTTAACTCGTATCTCGAGGTACCACTGTACTACTACCATCGCTTTTCTTGAGAAGTGCTAGAGAATTAAACATTAGAATTCACAGTTAGGTACTAAACTGCATGATATTTAGTAAAGACTATAATGTTGGCTATGAATTTAGCTATATAAAAATATTTATATTTCTAGGAAAATATAAAAGATGGAATTACTGTAGGCTGCAATAGAAGGAAAAGAGTCCTAAGATGGTTACCTGTACACAGGATCCTTCATATGGTTTTCGTAGTGCCCTGCTGTCATACTTGAGCCTGACTGTTTGGGGCTCGCCAGTGGGTGGAACTGACCTCGGGCTGACTGGCTGTGAGGGCTGGGTGTCTGCAGTGGACAAGCTTTATGTGGGGGCCGGTCCACAGGAGTTAGGTGAGCGGGGCGTGGTGGCAGTGAGTTGGCCCGTTGGGTGTATTATGTGTGGGGTTGGCTGGGTGGTGCTCTGGTGTGGCCTGAAGCCAGCCACCAAGTGTGCTGGTTCTGGAGACACTAGGAGGGTTCCAATGAGGCTGTTAATGTGCCCGGCTCGGGGCCACCTCCTGGGAACTACCAAGTGACGTGCTGTTGGCTGCCGCTTGTGCTGGCCTTGGAGATGCTTGGAGAGACATGTCAAACTCGCGGCCACAGGCCGATGCCTAAATAAACAAGGCATGTGGTCCGGCGTTGGACATGCTGGCTTCGGTGACTGTTTATTTGAAGTCGGGTCTCAGCTAACGCTGGTCACAGCTGCGGTCCCATGGCCACCGATGGGAACTGCAGTGCCAACTGGGACGGACTGCCTCTTGCACTGGGCGTGGGGCCGCTCAGCAGGTGCCCAGGAGGCCAGCCCCTGAGAGTCTGAGGTCGGTGGGCCTCTAAGGCGTGTAGAAAAGCCCACAGCGTGAGCTGAGGCAGGGGGTCCTGGGAGGCGCTCAGGCCAGGACCGCTGGTTGGGTGGGTGGATTCTCAGGGAATCAGTAGAGTTGGGTGTTAACTGATAGCGAGGTTAATGGAGAGCGCAGATTCGATGCCCATCTGCACCTGGGGGCTGGGGGAGGTAAGGGCTCAACATAAAAAGCAACGGTGCTCATCCCCAGAGCGCCATCAGGACCCTTGCTCTCCAGCTTTTACCCCGGAGCCGGTAAATTTACTTCCTTCCTGTACGTCCCTGGGGATCCCTGCCTGGAGCCCAGAGTGAGTGAGTGAGAATGTGGATGATCTGGCTTGGCCCCTAGAGAGAAATGCTTGGCAATCCCGTAGCTCTTGTCTGACTCAGATGCAATCTCTGCTGGTGTTCACAGCCTGCGGTTATGGGGACTCTTCATCCCCATTAGTGCCTGGGGATGGGGACAGGGGTCCTGGCTCCATAGGTGGGACCCCCTCTGCCCAGATATCTCCCCAGATTCTTAATTGCCACATGTTGGGTATGGGGACTGCCTGTTCCCCTCTCTGCCCCTCCCACCAGTCTTGTGACTTTTTTTTTTAAATATCTCTGGATTATAAGACTTCTCTTCAGCTAGATTCCGTGAGGGTTGTTCCACAATCTGGTTGAAATTTTGATGTGGTTGTGGGAGGAGGCAATCACAGCTTTCACTTACTCCACCATCTTGATTGGAAGTCTGCATAATTATTATTTGATTATCAAGTAATGGAATATTTATTTTTGCTTTGGTATCTATCTTGTATTACAGATCACATTTTATTATAAGTTGGCTATCCTATAAAAATACTGATAATAGTGTTATCTTTTCTCCACTCTTGCAAACATAATTTTAGGATAAACGTTTCTTCTGTTGACATTTCAAATGCTTTTTAAGTATTCACATTATGACTTTGACATCCGTTTGATAAGTGCAAAATCGCAAGGAAAGTTTGAACTGAAGGGCACTTTCTTAATTAGCTTAAGAATTACTATTTTAATAGCTAATTGAATGACTTTGTTAGATTTTACATTATAGAAAATCTTTGTTCTATTTCCTGGGAAAGCACTTCAAATAGAATGTTGTTAAGAGAGATAATATTTTCTTCTCTTCCATTGCGTCCTATTGATAAAAAATAAATACAAAGAGCCCTGGCCAGTGTGGCTCAGTTGGGTGAACATTGTCCCATGTACCAGGAGTTGCTGATTTCTAGTCGTGGGCACATGCCCTAGTTGTGGGCTTAATCCTGGGTAGGTGGCGGGCAGAAGGTGGCTAATCTTTGCAGGGCTCTGACATCAATGTTTCTCTAAAAAAATCAGTACACTGTTTTTAAATAAATACAAAGAACAGTTCTTCTAGGCACAAAAATGAAAATAAGCACCAGATATCTTACCTAATAATAGAGAAACATGTAAATTGACAGTATCTCTGCTATACCCACAGCCAATCAGAGTGAGTATGTAAATTAACCCAACACTTATGGTGGTTAATTTGCATACACACCTGGTCCCAGGAACCTCCTCAGCACCCACGTCACTCCCAGCCGGCCATGGGGAGGGGTGGGGCAGAGGCTTTAGGCTTGGGAAGGGGCCCAGCCTGTGATCGGAGGTGATGGGGGTCCCCCTTCCCAAGCCTAAAGCCTGGGACAGGGGCTTTAAGCTGGCACAGGGGCCGAGCCCGGGATCAGAGGGAAAAGTCAATGGAAACATGTCCTCAGGTGAGGATAAAAAGAAAAATAAGGAAATGTCATATCCTATGAAAGACACATCTTGAAAACACCTAAAGAAAGTTGTCATTTTTTCATGGTGAAGGGACTGGAGTCCGTGTTGATGAAAACACCTTGGTGGCTGCGGTGACTGCCAGTGGCTGCAGCAACAGGGTGATGAGGCTGGCACCTTCCCCTGACCAGCCTGGTCACCTCCCATTGGGAGCGGGCCTAAGCCATCTGTAGGACATCCCCTGAGGGCTTCCAGTATATGAGAAGGGGAAGGCTGGGCTAAGGGACTCCTCTCCAGGGACCCCTCTCCAGTATATATCCTATCTAATAAGGAGGGAATATGCTAATTGACCTGCATGCCATTACAAAGATGTGGTGCCCACAGCCAATAAGGAGGGAATATGCTAATTGACTGCCATGCCTTCAAAGATGGCGGCACCCAGTCCCCTCATTCCTACGGGGTTGGCAGGCACACTGCAAGGCTGGGCCCTCCCCCAGGCAGGCCCGGCCTTGCTGCATGGCTGCCTCCAGAGTCCCCTAGTCCCCTCAGCACCCCAGTCACCCAGGGCCAGGCTGAGGCACAGTCAATTTGTTTACATAAAGGTTTTATTCAATGTGTATATTAATTAACAAAGATGGCATTATGATGGGTAATCAAATCCTATTTAACAAACATGTTCATCCAGATTTCTAAAAGTGGGGAATCAACAGGGAAGCATCTCAGCACGTCTTCCTGACCCAGGGTCTAAACTAAACACTAACAAGATGGCCTCTCTGTGGCCTCCTGGCGTAGCTGTGTCAGCTTCTAGAAAGGACCTGTCGCTCCAAGTGTCCTGAACCTCTCCCTGCCTAAGCGCTAACTACCCAAGGACACGGGCTTATGTCAGAAAATGGGAAATCCAAAGCTCTCTGTTATCTGAGTTTCTGCGGGCAATATTTTTCTAATCCTGTTTTTGGAAACCACTAACTCTTTAAGGAGGGATTACTTCAGAAACCCCACTGGCTTTTCTGTGTTAACGTGAAGTATGGCTTTTACTCGCACAGACTCATGACAAATACTCCCTCTCCCCCCGCCCCCCCATCCTCTTCCAGACAGTGCAGCTGTGAAGCCAAGAGCAGGTGTTCATTTCTAAGTGACAACAGAATGACAATTCCTGGACAATACAGTTTCAAGAATTTTGCACATATTTCTGGTGGTTTTAACTCCGTTCTCTGGACCGCAGTTGTCTGTCATTTTCAGGGGTGGCTAGTCGTGCTGAAACCTAGTGAACCTCAGGTTTAGCAGTCTGATGTAGCTACTGGAAAAGCTGAGAGAAAGTTAGCTTTGTTTGTATTACTGATGTTTGTTTGTTTATTGGACAATATAAATTCCCTAGAAATAAAGGCCATACCTCTGCCCCTCCCTGTTGAGAACACATGTGAAGTGAGCATGCAGACTTGAACTCTTGCAGTTAACGCAGGAGAGGCTGACTCAATGGCAGAGCAGGACAGAGAGCAGTGACCAGGCTGGGGCAGTTCAAACCTGCCTGTGACAGCAGGTGAAGGAGCTGGAAATAGGTTGCCCAGAAAAGAATGATAACCCTCCTCCAGTGTTTGTGCAGCTGACCTGAGAAGGCATCACTCTAGGACAGTGGTTCTCAACCTTCCTAAGGCCGCAAACCCTTGCATACAGTTCCTCATGTGGTGGTGACTCCCAACCATGAAATGTTGCTACTGTGATGCATCGTGATGTAAACATCTGCATTTTCCACTGGTCTTAGGCGACCCCTGTGAAAGGGTCGTTCGACCCCCAAAGGGGTCGCGACCTCACAGGTTGAGAACCACTGGTCTAGGAGATTGGGGGTGGGGGTGGGGTGGGGAGGGGAAAGGGCATATTACTAGCATTATTCATTTCAAAGGAACAGTTTCAATTCAATACAAGAAACATCTTCCCAACAAATAAAGCTAAGAGTAGCTGGCTCATGAGGAAAAACAGTTATCTAAATTGTTTAAAAAGAGGCTCAGTAATTATTATTTACTGCAGATGTTGTAAAGCGGTTTCTAACTCAACTAGAGGATTCTGGCTTTGATAACTTCTAGAGTTTCCTCCAACTGGAAGATCTATGAAAAGTCTCTAAAAAATAAATGCCAAAGTTCAAAAAGGAGTCCCATCCAGGCCTGAAAGACAATCTCTTTACTTCCACTCCACACACAGTATTGGTTCCTTATATAACGGTTCTCTCATTCTCTTCCCATTACTATTACCTTGGTTGCAGCCTTAATAACTTGAAATTCATCACCAACCTTTTAACTTTTCTCTGAGAACTGAGACTATCTGTGTCAATATGACTTAATAGTTTCTTCAAAGAAATCTTCACTTGGAAAAAATAAGATTATAAAGCCAAAAAAAAAAAAAACCACCCCAAAACAAAACAAAAAAACACCTTATTGCTTGCTTCCGGAGATTCTTACAGATCAATTTATCAGAGACAGTCCACACACCTGCAACAAACATCTTACTTTAAGATTCTTGCCTTACCATGTCCAGAAAACCTAAGCTATCTATATATCTATATCTATATCTATATCTATATCTATATCTATATCTATCTATATATCTATATCTATATATCTATATCTATCTATATATCTATATCTATATCTATATCTATCTATATATCTATATCTATATCTATATCATCTATATCTATACCTATATCTATACCTATATCTATATCATCTATATCTATATCTATATCACCTATATCTATACCTATATCATCTATATCTATACCTATATCTATATATCTATATCTATATCATCTATATCTATATCTATATCTACATCTATATCTATCTATATCTATATCTATATCTATATCTATATCTATATCACCTATACCTATACCTATACCTACATCTACATCTATATCTACATCTAATCTGCGTTGAAAAGCCCACCTTTAAACCATTTGAGTCCAGATCCCAAGATCCTATAACTACCCACCTACTTCTTTTTCCTCCTTCTGAGAAACTGCAAAGCCTTTCCTCCTGCAGTAAATTCCGGTGCATTTAGCTTTGCTTGACTAACAGGTTGTCTGGTGACACTGGGGAGTTCAGAGTCTCCACACACCAATCTCTAACTGAACCACTCTCTACCCCCCCCCAAAAAAACACCTACTCACCTAATACAACATTAACTTCCTTCCTTCACAAATCCTCTCCCATCTCAAAAGCACTGTTAAGTAAAGGTATGCAGACACACACTATCATTCCCTTTTCAAACAGGAAAATTAATCTGTGGTGACAGAAACCAGAACAGTGGCTGCCTTGAGGGAGAGGAATGTAAATGGAAAAGGGCCCGGGGGGGATACAGATATTACACGGTTTGTACATTTTACTTCCATAAGTTTTTAATTTAATTTTTTTTATTGTTGACACTATTGGCAGATGTCCACCCAGCCGCCTCCCCTTAGTTAGAAGTCCATTTAAGACTTCTGACTCCGAACAGCTGTTAAGCACCGCCCAAACCCTGCATTCACATTTCAGGTTACACATAAAACAAACATAAGAAGGCTCTGTAAGGCAGAGAGAAAGCACACAGGTCGGGCATCTTAGGAACCAAGGCACAATGAGTGCTCTGCAATTTTTTTGCACTTCATATGTCCTGGACTGGATGATACTGAAGAAACATATATGTTACAAACCATAATGAGCACAGATTGTTAAAAACACGCCAACAAAAAGCCTGCTCTTTTTGGCCAAAGGACCATTACAAGGAGAACACAAACACAAACAAAAACAAACACTTTTAGGCAAACATGCTCTCAGGTCACACTTTTCCATATATGACCCCACAGTTTCCTACTGCTCATATGACTGAGAAAACAATCCAAGAGGGTTTCAATCCAGCACCCAGTTTTCTTCATAGTCTCAGTTCAACACCCAGAGCCTCCGTTCAACACCCACAGTCCCGTCAAACGATTTTCTGTCCAATCTGTCCTCTATCCTGAATGTACTTTCCACTTGTCCTGTAAGTGGTGGACTATTTGTTTTCCTACAAACTCACCCTGAGAAAAACAGTAATTCATTCCTCCTTACTCACATACTTGGTTTTTATAATGTTACAGCTCTTGTTATGCTGATAAGAAGTGAACTGTATATTTATATCTCTAACTCAAGTATGAAATTTATGAATGCAAGAATGAAACCCAGAATATCGGTATAATGCCAGCGCAACTCAGAGCGAAAGGTGCACAGCAGTTACTCGCTGAATTTAACGGAATGGATTTGAAATGTAAATGCTGCTGGTCGTGTGGCATGATGAACTTCACTTTTTCTCAGCCAGTGTCTCTGGTTCCGTGTGCTCAGATTACTTAGTTCTGGGTGGATTTGGATACCTGTAATATCATCAGCGAAGCTGACTGCTGTTTAGGACACTTTATATGCAATCTATACAACTAAGAATAGCTTATATTCAAATATATGCGGTCAAAACTTAGAGCTCTATGAATGGGGAAGTTAAAAAATATAGCTATCCTGCCGAGACCGGTTTGGCTCAGTGGATAGAGCGTTGGCCTGTGGACTGAAAGGTCCCAGGTTCGATTCCGGTTGGGGGCATGTACCTTGCTTGCAGGCACATCTCCAGTGTGGGGCGTGCAGGAGGCGGCTGATTGATATCTCTCTCTCATCGATGTTTCTGACTTTCTATCCTTCTCCCTTCCTCTCTATAAAAAAATCAATAAAATATATATAAAAATATATATAGCTATCCTAATACTATGTTTTACAAAGAACTGTGGGTGGGACGGCTAGCACAATGTGCTGATTGGAATCAAGTAGCTACAACATCCTCAAAGTTTTCAGAGAATTTTATGCCATTAAGAACCACCACTCTGGAGTGGAAAAGTCTGCCATGGATCTAGGCTTAAAGGAATCCTTGAACTGTCAATCACATGCAGACAGAAAGTAGACTTAGGAAGCTGCTCAGGCCTGAGAGACAGCCTATACTACACCAGTTTTTCAGATGCGCTCTTGAATCAGGAAGAAGTGAAGAATCTCCCAATGGGCCACAGAGAGCTAAGAACAAGGGGGCTCCTGTCAGGTATCAGACCAGGCCTTTTCGAGGATGCTCTCTAACACTACGGGAGATTGCCTTCACCATCTGGGTTCCATGGAGTAGCAGAACTGCTTTGGACCAGACCAGCATCAGCTGTATGTCCTTCACTATCCCCTTGCCTCTATGACATTTGTTGTAAGGACAAGCATTTGGTCAGAAATATTTTTAACGTTCTATTACAACTCTAAGTGCTCTGTACTTAACATTAAATTAGATTTTTCCAGTGCCTTCATTATGACCTAATAGAAAGGCAGTTCTCTTTGTGACCTGCACTAACGCTAAAAAACCACAAAGCATTTTAATGGCTTCTCCCTCTTGTCCAAACTTCTGGGAGGAAAAACCGTCATGCAATATCAAGATCTAAAATTCATTAGGAAATCCAACCATAATTAACAAAGCAGTAAGCTTCTTTCTGCATTTAAGCTGTTTTCTGGAGTGAGTACCACTTTTTAATTAAGTGTTTCTCTTTGTATTTTTTCAGCTTTATTACTAGCGGCTCGGTACACAGATCCGTGCACATTGAAAGAAAGCAGGGCCGTGCTCCCTCCTCTCTGATTTTGGGGTGTCGCCTTAGAATCACCGCTGCCAAGTGACCAGCAGCTTGGCAGTAAACCAGGTCAGGGCCCACATGGGGGCAGGACCTTTGACCACATGGAGGAAGCCATCTTGTGTGTCGTAATGATGGTCAAACTACATATTACTCTTTTATTAGATAGGATAGAGGCCTGGGGAATGGGTGGGGGCCAGCTGGCTTACCTTGAAGGTGTCCCTAATCAGGGTGGGGGTTCCCTTGGGGTGTGGGGCAGCCTGGGTGAAGGGCCTGTGGTGGTTTGCAGGCTGGCCACTCCTCCCCCTTGTCTCCCCCCCAGTGATCCAAGCAGAGGCCCTGGTATCTGGGATTTATTTATCTTCTACAATTGAAACTTTGTAGCACTAAGGGGAGGCCAAGGCAGGCCAGGGCTGCAGAAGCTTGGCTTCCTCCATCACTGGGGCAACCCTAGTATCCTGCTCTTGCCAGCTCTGTGGCTGCTGCCATTTTTATTGGAATTTATTTATCTTCTATAATTGAAACTTTGTAGCCTTGAGTGGAGGCCGGGCCCACTAGAGTGTGCGATAGCTTGGCTTCCTCCGTTGCAGGGAAACCCAAGCCTCCTTCCTGCTCTTTCTGTGGCCACAGACATCTTGGTTGGGGTTAATTTGCATACTCGCTCCTGACTGGCTGGTCAGCATGGCTTGTGGTATAGCGGGCGTATGGTCAATTTGCATATTACTATATTATTAGATAGGATAGAGAGCTGATTGACATATAATATTGTATAAGTTTAATACGTACAACCTGTTGATTTGATAAACATATATTGCAAATTGAGTAACACTACAGTTGTGTTAATTACCACCAACCAGTCACATAATTACCAGTTCTTTTTTTGCAGTAAGTACATTTAAGATAACTCATAAACTTTCAAGCATTTAACAATAACAACATATAGATCTTCCCTCTGGAAGTCATTACCGTCTGACCAACATCTTCCCATTTTCCCTACCCACAACTTCAGATAACATCACTCTACTCTCCATTTCTGTAAGTTTATTCCTTTTTAATTAGACATGCATGTTAGAGCATACTATCATACTGTATGTGTCTTTGTCTGGCTTAACGAAGCATAATGCCCTCAAGTTTCATTTAAGTTTCCAAAATGGCAGGGTTTCCTTCTTCCCATGGATTAGCAATACTGATATATATCTCTATATAAAACCACTTATTCACTGAGAGGCAGGTAGTTTGTTTCTATTTCTAGGCTATTGTGAATAATACTGCAATGAACACGGGGGGTGGGGAGATGCTGTTTCCATTTCCTTTGGATATAGACCCAGAATTAGGATCTTTGCATCATATGGCTCTATGATCTTTTCAGGAACCTCCATATTGTTTCCCATAGTGGATGTGCTTCTCTACATACTCAGCCATTTGTTAAGGAGTCTTTCTCTCCCATTTCAAAGGACAACTCTGGTGGTAAAGTAGCTTTGTTGGGCATTTCGCTTTTTCTGCACTCGAATACATCCTCCCGCTTTGTTGGCCTGCAAGGTCTTTGCTGACAAATTTGCTGATGGCTTTCCGGGGATTACCTCGTATGAGACTTTGTTTTTCCTTGTTGCTTTTAAAATCCCTGTCTTCCGTTTTAGACATTTTATTATTACATGTCTTAAAAATAATCTTGTTGAAATTCTGAGGTTACCTACTAACTTCGGAACCTAGATATCCAAATCTCTCCCATATTTAGGAAGTTTTCAGTATTTTCTTATATAAACTTTCTACCCCTTCACTCCTCTCTTCTCCTCCTCAGACGCCAACGATCCATAGATCATTTAAGATGGTGTTCCATAGGTTTTGCAGGATTTCGTCCTTCCTTCTTATTCTATATTTATTTTGTTCCTCTGATTGGGTAATTTCATTTAATTTCTAGCTCACTGATTTTTCTGTTTAGTCAAGTCCGCTGTGAAAGTTCTCTATTCGATTACAGTGGTACCTCGAGATACGAGTTTAATTTGTTCCGTAACCTTGAGGCGTGGGAAACTGAGACACTCGAGTTGTGTGCAGCCGGCCGATCCACACGATGACTCCTATCTCAAATGTTGCTCGTATTTCAAAGCAAAAATCGCTCACTCGACAGCTTGTATTTCAAAAATCTCGTATGTTAGGTCACTCGTATCTCGAGGTACCACTGTATTTGGTTCAGTGTATCTTATTCTTCAGCTCTGAATTCTTTTCCGAACAATAAAAAAACAGTTTTGCTGTGGGGCAGTACCTGGTTCTCCACTCCCCTGGGCCAGCGGCTGCAGGTTTCCTGGACTCCTCTGGTGACATCATATTTCTGATTCTTTGTGATTGCTGTAGGGATGTGTAGGTGTGTCAGCATTTTAAGAAGGGGTCACCTCTTCAGATTTCATGGGCGGACTTTGATAAGGAAGGCCTCTCACCTGTGGGTGGGTGCACATGGAGTCTGCCGGCACTGGCGTCTAGTGGTCCAGGGCACCAGGTGTGGGACATGTGGTCCCACTATGTGCAGGGGGAGAGGCAGGGGAATGATGTGTTTTCAGCTCGGGCCGCAGAGTGTCCAGGCTTGCACGGTGCACCGCAGAGTCCCCAAATGGCTGCCAGAATAGCTCCTGGGCACCTCTGAGGTTGGGACAGACGCTGTGGGTGTCTGACCCCTATGCAGCAGCAGAGGGCAGGGACGGCTGCAGGTGCAGTCCGGGCTGAGGAGGAGGGGGAGGACTCAGGCAGCTGGCTTCAGCTAATGCAAATACAGTGGTACCTCGAGATACGAGTTTAATTCGTTCCGTCACCTTGAGGCGTGAGAAACTGAGACGCTCGAGTCCCAGTAAACTGGTGGGTTTTGTGCAGCCGGCCGATCTGCACGATGACTCCTATCTCAAATGTTGCTCGTATTTCAAAGCAAAAATCGCTCACTCGAATCTCGTATCTCAAAAATCTCATATGTCAGGGAGTCGTATCTCGAGGTACCACTGTATTGTGGGGTGAAAGCTGGCAAAACGTGCAAGGGGTCCATGGATCCCTGTGCTGGCTGCTGGCTTCCACAGTGATGGAACGGATGTGTTCTCGCTAGAGCCGGTCTCCAGTAACAGCCCTGCTTCTCTTTCTGGATCCTGGCCGGCTCCGGACAGCGTCTCTCTGTTGGTCTCGGTGGAGTTGAAACTGAAGCACCTGCCAGAAGGTTCCTCAAAGTGCTGGACAACCGAATTCTTTCCAGCTGGGAGCTCTTTCGGAGCGGGGCAATACCCACCATGCGATGGGATAACACAGGCAAAGTGAAGCAATATGCCTTCTGTTTCTGCGCAGTTACTGTCAGGTTTGGTGTTTGTTCCCCGGTGTTGCTGAAACTTCCTGAGTGGACTCGTTCGGTCTCCCAGGGCTGTTTGTATGTGTGGAAAGCCATCTATCCGATCGCTGAGCTTTGTGGGGGCCAGGGAGGCTGTGTTGTTTCATGTCACCATTTCTTTCGCAAGTTTAGCCATTTTAGAAGTCACATTAGTTCTCTCAGACCATTCTACCCTTATTAATACCAGATTTAAATAAATGATAGCTCAACACTTAAATCCAGGTTGAGTGGCATTTACTAACATTAATAAAATAGGAAGGAGGGAGGAAGAGGGGGGGGCATAAAGATTTGAAAGTTTCTAGAATGAAGAAATGCCAGGAGAAAAATGCAAGTTGTAAAATGAGAATACCTTCAGTGATATTTTAATCGGTAATGAAGTCTAAATTACAACCTAATATTACAGGTAAATGACTGCTAATTATATTTACAGTGTATTTTAATAGACTGGGTAGTTTAAAATATGTTGAAGATGATCCGTGTTTTCGGAACTTAATGTATTAACCAATGAGCAAGCTGGAGAAAAGAAAGCTTTCTAGTGATCAAAACCTAAAATATAAACAATACAAGAACATTGTGAAGGCATTTCAATGAAAGGCATGGAAAACACTTCATTTTTACAGAAAAATGAGGCATGGCACAGGAGAAACACCTTTAGTATCAAAATATACAGTCTGAAACTATAATCGCCTAATAGCACATACTATTTTGAGACATGATATACTTGCAAACATAATAATAATGCAGATATTTCCTCACATCTAAGGCTTAAGAGAGTTTGTATGACCGTAACAACCGTAAGGCGCCTGAAAGACCACTGAGAATCACTGTGGTATGGCTGTCTTTCCCACTCTTTCCCATTGCAGATACTGTTACATTTTTAAAGCATGTACCATCCATGTAACTGAGTGTATGAGAGTAAGTTGTAGGTATTAGTGTACATATTCAACTAAACTGACCCAGACAGATAGGTACAGTGTTGGGAAGTGACCTCACAGAATGGGCAAAGCATTCCTGAAGATTTATAGTTTACATTTGGAACCTGAACCTGTAACTTAAAGACTTAGTAAGTACATACATTGCAAATCAAGTTTCAAACTCAATATTATTCCTTTATTATTAAAATATTATTTTCATCCTTTCAGTGAAAGGAAACTATAATGTTACCTAACTTTCAGGGCTTTTGACTGATTCCTGCAAAATCTGAGGTAGGACACAATAATTTTATTTCTTGGCAGAAATAAATGGTTGCTTTTCATAAGTATTGGCTTCTTTGGGAGATAATTACAGCTTTTTTGCATTATTAATAGCAGCTCTGCTTGTACATCTATTATAAAATTAATTTTAAGAATGAGGCTTATTTTAGAATATTATAAATTTCAACAGATTTTAAACTCAGGAGTAAAAGAGTGTAAGTTATAGTAGATGCATGTAGTATTTAAAAATTGTTTCAGAACATTCCACGGTATATATCAACTCTGTATTTCAACACAGTTTGTGGTAAATCCAAAGGAAGTATCTTCTGAATATTTGCAAATGCTTTCAAACAGATTAAACTCTAGGCCTGGCTAGTGATTCTCAGTGGTTAAATGTCAACCCATGAACCAAGAGGTCACGAGTTTGATTCCCACTCAGTGGACGTGCCCAAGTTATGGGCTCAATACCCAGTAGGGGGTCTGCAAGAGGCAGCCAATTGATGATGTTCCTCTCTCATTTATCTCTTATCCCTTTCCCTTCCTCTCTTTCTAAAAATAAAAAATTAAAAATTAAAAAACAAAACAAAAAACTTTAGTACATGCCCTAGGAAGACAATGTAGTCTTTTTTATTTCATCTAAATTTTTTATCTTAAATTTTATTTTTTATTTTTCTTTATTGATTAAGGTATTTCATATGTGTCCTTATCTAAGTGTATATAGTCTTATAAAGAAGCTATCATAATGAAGTTATAAAGCTGAGGCATATTCTGATTCTGTCGTCAAGATAATTTCATTCTATTAGTAGACATAATTATCCAGACAAATGATGTAAAATTGAAAGGAGTACGTAAGCAAATAATTACCACGGCCATTCAAAGAACTACCTCATGTTTACCCAAGTTCAGAAAGAAACTGTTTCACCAAAATAGTGACATTTTAGGCAGAGAGGTTTTAAGTGTAGAGAAGGGAGGAATGTCATTTTAGGATTACTTATTATAAAAAAATGCATTACTGTTCACTGTAAAGTCAAATTAACAGAGAATAAAATAATGTGACTCCTTATTTTACCTGCATGCCATTCTAATATATGCTTCAGGCCATTAGCCAAAACGACCTTGAAAGTTGAAAATACTTGGGAAAGGGAAGAAAGAGGGGGGAGAGAAATAAAGAAAAGGCAGATGTCAGTTGACAGGGGTAGCTCTGCTGTTGATTTAAAATATTTAGCATGGTTTATGCAAAATAATGAGAAATTTCTCCAAGGCATATCTATTCTTTCATTAAGGGTTATTAATTATTCTGAAATTTTACAAGTCATTTATAACTAAAGCATAATTTGGTCTACAACGTGACAAAACTATACTGTGGCATTTTTTAAACAGAAGACACAGTACATTTTCATTCTGTTTTGATAAATATATGTGGCATAGAATATATGTAGTGTTTAAGACTATGGGGGATAAAAACTTAAACACTTAGAAACACTAAAACATTTTTTTAAAATGACATTTAATTTAATCTTTTTATTTAAATTTATTGGGGTGACAGACATCCTATATAAAAGGGTAATATGCAAATTGACCCTAACGGTCCCTATGATGCACACTGACCACCAGGGGGCAGATGCTCAATGCAGAAGCTGCCCCCTCGTAGTCAATGCACTTCCACAGGGGAGCATCGCTCAGCCAGAAGCCGGCTCATGGCTGGCCAGCACAACCAACTCTGTGGCAGTGGTAAGGATGCCCGACTAATGGACTATCTGCCTGCCAGCTCTGGCCCCATTCCCCGGGGAGTGAGCCAGTGGACATCCCCCGAGAGCTCCTGGACTGCAAGAGGGGTATCTTACTGCCAGCTTCGGCCTGATCCTCTTGTGAGAGGGCAAAGGCCGGGCTGAGGGACCTCCCATGAGTGCACGGATTTTCGTGCACCAGGCCTTTAGTTAGTTAATAAAATTATATAGGTTTCAATTCTGACACGTGATCTGTATACTGCATTGGTTCCCCACCACTCAAAGTCAAATCTTCTTCTATCATCATATATTTGACGCCCCCTTACTTTACTAAACACAGGGATCAGGCCTAAATCGGCAGTTGGACATCCCCCACAGGGAACCTGATTGGAGAGGGCGCAAGCTTGGCCGAGGGAACCACCCCAGCTTGAATTTCATGCAAGGGGCCTCTAGTTTTAACATAACATAATCTTTACATTTTATACCAATTTTCTCAAAGCTCCTAATCTTTTAATATAAAGGTGATTCAGGTAATATGAATACTGACGTCAGAGTTTTAATGCTAATTCCATCTCAGTTTGTGAATATTGTATTGAAATTATAGACTATCATTACAGACTCAAAATATAATGACGCTTGAAAAAAGTGCATTGAACAAGACATACTGTGAGTCAGTAAACTTTTAATGGTCTTGTTTTGAAGTTGCAGCAAATATAACTCTAAAATGCTTTTTAAAAACTAGACTGAATATGCTTATTATGAATTATATCCAGATAATCAAATTAATTTTGATAGCATGAGAATAATTTTAATGGGATGAGAATAATTTCCTTGGTGTTGAAAGGACCACTGGGGTCTATGTAGAACATTATTCTTTCCAATGTACCAAATAATTTTCCAAAATTGGAAAAAGTTTGAACAATATGAACCAGTTGGCAATAATTTATTCCTTTCTCTGCAGGGGAGTCAAGTCTTCTTTGTTTTCCCTTTTTTCCCCTCTGAAATCACATTTTTTCTGGATTCTCAGAATAAGTGTGACATATGAAACACATTTTCATTTTGTAGTTGTACAATCCCTCTGTGTATGTGCTTTCAAAGTTTTAATTACAAAGTACAAACAAACCTTCGGAGGGAAAAACAATTTTTCCCCTGATATCCTTCACATTTTTGAAATGCGGAAAATATAACTTGAATTCCTCTTTGTAAAAAAAAATACTTATTCATCTATTCAGCTATTATTTATTTAATATGTCCTGTGTGAAATGCTTTGCTAGTAAGTAGAATACAAATCCTGCGAACAACAGTTGAAAGGAAGTATAGCGGCAGTTTGGGTTGGCTACAAAAAAGGGTAATCAAGATCAGAATCAGGAGTGCAGTTAGGTGGCCAGAAAGGCAAAGAGTTTTACCAAACTATGAAAATCAAACGAATAAAAAGGCAATAGAAGTAAAATGCAGTCAGAGCAACAAAGTGATCATGGTACTGAACAAAATTCTAAAACCATTCCAGTTTCTAGAACCAGCAATGCAGTAAGAAGCAAAGAAAGCTTTAATGACTGAATGTGGGCAAATCCATATACAATATATCTGTGAGTTCCACAATCTATCTGTACTAGGGAAAACAAAGTGCCTAGAATTATTCTTGAAACTATTTTTATTGATTTCAGAGAGAAAGGGAGAGAATCATTGATCGGCTGCCTCTTGCATGTCCCCAACTGGGGATCGAACCGTGACCTCCTGATTGATAGGTTTGAAGCTGAACCACTGAACCATACTGGCCAGGCTAGTGCCTGAAATTTACTGGGCTTTCAACAAATACTGATTGGATGGAAAGATAATGAACAAATCAAAGGGCAGAATATCAATTGTGAAATCTACCGTAAGCTTTCTGCATATCTTTAGTATATTCATATTGTGTTTCTGAATTTTTAAAATTTTTCTTCATGTACTGATCTTTTTTCTGGTGGTATGAAGAATACAATAAAAGTAGTGAACGTCCCTGTAAATATTCTTATACAAAAATAATTATAGTTAGCTTGAATAAGCCCTATATAATTTTCAACTTGTTACCAAAATATGTCCCTCAAAGAGCAAGCTTATGCAAATTGCTGAGGCATGAAAGTATAAGGCTGTTAGGCTGCCTGAAACAAAGTGTGCTTCCTTAATAATAAATTCTAGCGCATGCTACATGCCATTTTGCAATAAAATGTTTTTGCAGTGCACGTAGAACACAGCTCTTAGTTCTATTAACAACTGCACTGCAATGCAGCGGAAACATCTGGATTGTATTTGGTAAACCCTCAGCAATCATTAGGCAGCAGATAAAAGGCCAAATCTGAAAAAGTGCATTTATTCATGTTGGGAGTTGTAACCTAAGTATCAGCTGTATCTCAATGAATGCACTGCATCTAAAATGATTGTTCTACTAACAACAAAAATGTCTTTATGCCCCAGGTAACTAGCCAGTTGCATAGGTTCCCTTTAGCTACTCAGTCATGGCTGCTTCTGTGATGACCTTTAGGCTGTGAGGTGGACCATTAGTACTTGTCATTTCGTAGCATCTTAATAGGAACAAACAAATAAGCTTGCAATCAGCACAGCACCAAACTGCCTGCACTATTCCTTTTCTTTCTCTGTATTAATTTAGACTGAAGTTCAATGCAGTGAAACTTATTCTGGTAGCATTTTTAGATTCATCCAGACATGTCTTATTCCACAATTGGCATATGAATATGTTTAATATTTTTAAAACAAATAGCTAAATGAAGACTCAGCAACATCCCCCCGGTCTTATGCACCCTGCCTGATGTAGTTAGTCTAATTAGGAAACATAACTAATCAAACTAGAATCACTAGTCCAGAGAAGACATAGGTGCATTATACATCGATTCGGTTCATTACCAACAACTCTTACCCATTCTGGCCAACGTGTCCCTGAGAGGACACTGCTGGTTCGGAGGCGAGTGGGCAGGAGGGGTGACTAGCTCAGAGGACTGTCATACATACCACTTCTCGAAAAAGCAATGCCAAACACATGCCCTGTTGCCCGAGCATCAATAACAAACCACATAATCTCTTCATCTGCCTAAGAATTGTTTCAGTGTGTAATAAGAATAATATCATTTCTGATGGCTACTCTTTAAGTATATATACTTTTTTTTACACTTCCCTGGCAGGATTGTTTATAAGACATATGACACTGGCTTAAAAAATTCCCCACAACTGGTGAGACATTCTGAATACTATTGGTTGCTATTTCTTGCAGAGCGTATCTTAACAACACCAATTCAGAAGTACAGTTCTTCACTCTGTCTTTCCTTTGCTTCGGAATCAACTAGAGAATAAAGCTAGCACATCGCTGGGCGTTGCAGTGTACCCTGTCTGAGGGTGCCCTGTGTGTTCTCTGGCCCCTACATGTTCAGCCTGACTCCCGTCACCAGCATGGCATTGCCTGCTGCATTTCTTTCATGACTGAGGAGCGGTGGCATATGAATGCCCGCTGCCCTCGCCACTTATTCTACACTGGCTCCTGGAGATCCCCCGGCACTAACTGGCACTTTTTTGACTGCCTTCCCTTTCTGGACTCAGTTTATCTCTTCTACCCCACGTTTCCTTCTCCTCTGATGTAAACTATTGTCTCCTGAATCACTATCTTTGAGAAGAACCCTAACTAAGACTTTCAGAAGTGCTAATGCACGTAATATATTTTATCTCATAGACAACTGTGAGGTAAGGCAAGTTGTATTAGACTTGTTTTATAGAAGAAAAGACAGACTAAGTAACTTCCCCCAAATAACTGGAAGAGACAGAGCTGGGAACAAACTCAATCTTGTTTTCTTTCCCTGTTTATTCTGAAATATTCAGGCAAAGAGTTTGCTCTTAACATAAATCTCTTTGAAGCATATAAAATGGCACAGATTAAATCATGTTTATTAAGGAATGTTAAAGAATACTATTACACCCAAACTATTTACATCAGTCATATTTACTGATGACATTCAATGTCTATAATCATTCTAAACATTAAACTATATACGTATATATATGTACATATATACATATATGTATATATGTATATATATACATATACATATATACCTATATAGTTTAGAATTAAACATTAAACATTATATATGTATATGTGTGTGTGTGTGTATGTGTGTATATATATAAAATATCACTGTGATCTTAAGCACTGGTTACTTTCATATAAAAAAAAAACACTTTGATAAAGTCATCCTTGGGGTATATCTGCTAGATGAGACCCTTGGCTGCAAAATAGTATGGCAAATTTTTGCTGAGGTTCTCCAGCCCTAAACCAAGCTCTCTCCTTCGTAACACTTACATTTTGTGCCCAATGACCCTTTGTTGGGGGCAGTCCGGTGCACGGCAGGGCAATTGGCAGCACCCCTGGCCCTACCACTAGCTCCTTAGTGGGTACTTGCCCTCCAGCTGTGACACCCTGGGAAGAGGTGGGGCTCATCCTTGGTTGCATAACTTGAGTTTTACAGCCCAAGCATACATTCACTTCTTCCTGAAAGACAGCCAGTCTACGAAGGCCTTGGAACATAAACTATATCTACTTTGATATTTCACAAATATTGCACCTAAATGCTACCGGGTTCCATGGTTAAACGTGTGGAAGAAATAGCAGTGGCTGTGAATCTTCTAAAACATGACTTAATGGTATTACACAGAAAAAGCCCTGGTTTTTCAGGCTTTAGCCTCATGGTTGGCAAAGTGCCGCTCTTTAGCCCCTTGAGTGTGGCTCTTCCACAAAATACCACGGCCTGAGCAAGTCTATTTTGAAGAACTGGCATTAGAAGAAGTTTAAGTTTAAAAAACTTGGCTCTCAAAAGAAATGTCAATTGTTGTCCTGTTGATATTTGGCTGTTGACCACTGCTTTAGCCCCACAGTAGACTCTGATCAGTCTGTGTTCCCCACTAGTAGCTCGATAGAGCCATCAAGGTATGAGCAGAACACAAAGGCTCCGGTAAGAAAGGGGGAAAGGAGAGGCCAGGCCTTGTTCAATGCAGACGCACCCATCAACATGCAAAACAGGCAACAACATCACAAAGTACAGCTCTTCAGCCCAAATGCCAAAGCGCAGAACTCCCATCATCATCCGGATCAACTGAAATGAACACTGGCACGCAATTTTTGTGCTTATGAACTTTGAAGTTCATTTTAGGTTTTCATCAATTTGCCTACATCTATTCCTGTTTCCTCTTGTGACCATCTATACTGCGGCGGCGATAACATATAAGTAGAAAAAACAGTTTATGCATATAAATCGGATGTAGGTACACTGGCTGGTTTTTAAATCAAAATTAAAGCAATCCTCACACTAAAAAAAGGAAAACCCAATATATATTGTATATTATGTGCACGTATACGGCAGAGGTAGCAAATGAGGAGAGAGAGAACACAGATCCACATATACAACCCTCATTTCTGGTTCCTAAAGGAACAGAATTGCAGCTCAGAGTACGGATGCTTAGGAAGCGCACCTACCACTTGTCCATTGTGTGGGTTCTTGTGAGCATAGGGAGGTCCGCGGATATGATTCCACATCTGACCGGAAGTCATAGCAAAGACTATGCACTGAAAGACAGGGTGCAACGTGTTTCCATTACAGTCACAATCCGGCTCCTCTCGCTATTTTATAAAACACGGGGGGGGGGGGGGGGG
>PVJN01013880.1:0-46860 GCA_004026805.1 Lasiurus borealis | reverse complement strand
CAAAGCAGTGCCGCCCTCTGGCAGTGGCCGGGGGCCGGCCCGCTGGGCACTGACCTCCGGTCCATGTCCAGGTACATCTTCTCGGCCTCCTCGAACCTGCCGAAGTGGGCGGCCACCTCCGCCTGCTTCATGGCCTCGCTCTGCAGGTGGCCCAGGCGCTTCACGAACTTGATGCCCTGGTAGTCCTTGCAGTGCACGAACGCCTGCTCCGCCGTGGGCAGGTCCAGCCTCTGCAGGGCCGCCTCCGCCAGCAGGCGCCTTCCGGAGAAAGGGGCCCGGGGGTCTATGCAACCTCCCGGCAGACGAGGCCTGAACCTGAGCTCAGTGACTGGGACTGTGGTTTCCAGGGGAACACGGTGGGGAGCGATTATTCTCACTCATTTCTACACCCGCTTCATTTAGTGTTATGCCTATGTTTAGGTCTTCCACATCTAAAATGAATTTATCTTAAAAAGAAGAAGGAGCCGAAACCGGTTTGGCTCAGTGGATAGAGCGTTGTCCTGCAGACTGAAAGGTCCCAGGTTCGATTCTGGTCAAGGGCATGTACATTGGTTGCGGGTGCATCCTCAGTTGGGGGCGTGCAGGAGGCAGCTGATCAATGTCTCTCTCTCATCGATGTTTCTAACTTTCTATCCCTTTTCCTTCCTCTCTGTGAAAAATCAATAAAATATATTTAATTAAAAAAGAAGAATGAGCCGAAACCAGTTTGGCTTAGTGAATAGAGCGTTGGCCTTCAGACTGAAAGGTCCCAGGTTCAATTCCGGTCAAGGGCATGTATCTTGCAGGCACATCTCCAGTAGGGGGCGTGCAGGAGACGGCTGATTGATGTCTCTCTTATCGATGTTTCTAACTTTCTATCCCTCTCCCTTCCTCTCTGTGAAAAATCAATAAAATATACTTTAAAAAAAGAAGAAGAAGAAGAATGAAAGCAAAAAGGCCATCCTGATGGAGGCTGGCAGGAGAGCCAGAGCTGAGGATTTAAAAGCACCCACCAGTCCTAGCCAGTTTGGCTCAGTGGGTAGAACTTCTGCCTGCAGGCTGAAGGGTCCCGGATTAGATTCTGGTCAAGGGCACATGCCTGGGTTGCAGATTCGATCCCCTAATACTAGGGGGCATGCAGGAGGCAGCCAACCAATGATTCTCTCTCATCATTGATGTTTCTCTCTCTCTCTTCCTTTCCCTTCCTCTCTAAAATCAATTAAAAACATTTTTTAATTAAAAAGAAAACACCCGACAGCCACGTGGGGAGGGCTTCTCTTCTACATACCAGAGCCGGGGGTGCGGATTGTCCTCTATGAACTGAGACGCATCCTCAATCCCCACCTTCTCAATCAGCGCGCGGCTATCTCGCAGGGACCGGATCTCAAAGTTAATTATGTAATCCTTGTTGGGATGCTCCGGATTCTAAACAGGAAAGATGGAAGGAAAGAAAGAAATTCAAATAGTTGCCTGTGGAATATATGTTTCTTTTTTCACAATTTAATAAAAACTGCATCACAAAAGGCAGAGCTTGGAAGTAAAGGAGTCCCCCCGTGTGGGTCTTTTGAGTTACCCAGAAAACACGCCTCCTAGGCTAGCAGTCCACCTTCAGGAAGGGGGGACAGGGTAGAAGGGACACTCGGGCAGTCTGGTTTCCTTCCGCTCAAACACTCTGTGGTCTATTCCCCAGGCTCTGCCGACTTCCTGTCCAAAGTGCTGGGCCTCCAGGAAAGCAGCAAACGTGGGGGCACGGCCTCTGCCCCCCCCCTCCGCCCTCTCCCTCTCAGCCCAGGGGTGAAACGGTTTGCTCCCCATGCTGGTGAGCAGCAGGCGAACAAAAGGAAAAGAGCTGGTGTTCAGGGCCACCTCTGTTTTGCAGTTTAGCCATCTACCAACAACAACAACGCGAAGGCCCGTCTCGCAGGGAAGAGCTCGTGGCCAAAGGAAGGAAACAAGAGGTTATAACGAACTCAGCAGCATGCTGCCTATTCCACCTAATGAAAAGCTAAGCGTCTGGGAAAATGAGAGTTCCCGGGTGCCAACAGCACTGGCCCCCAGAGACCAGTCCTCTGAAAAGGTGAACTGACCACGTGGACCCGGCTCACCCCGCCAGGAAACCCCTGCATGTAGAAACTGGGGAGTCCTTGGGGGGCTCCAGGCACAGCGGAGGAAGGAGATGAAAGGGGCCTGACAGGCCTGGCTCAAACCCTAATTCCCCCGCCTCCTGGCTGACAGTCTTTGTGGGGCCGGCCTGCCTTCCTTCAGCTGGGAGGCCGGGCAGAGGTGAAGCTTAAAGGCGGTCAATGTCAAACGTCAAAGGCCAAGTGCGCGGTGCTACTGCGGCCAGGATTATACCATCTCCAAGGGGAGCATCTGGCTGCGCCCCACGCGGAGAGCGCTTCTGCAGCCGGGAGGGAGAGACCTGGCCCTGTCAGATCTGTGACAGAACCGGCTCCGTCTGCAGCTATTATCCTATGTACAGTGAACACATAACATCAGAGAACACATGTTCTCCCTCTTCCTCACTTCTGAACGAAGAGATAAGGCCTTGTGCTGGTCGGCTTTCCCAAAAGATGTACAGTGGTACCTCGAGATATGAGTGCCCTAACATACGAGATTTTTGAGATACGAGCCGTCGAGCGAGCGATTTTTGCTTTGAAATACGAGCAACAGTTGAGATAGGAGTCATCCCGCGGATAGGCCGGCTGCACACGACCCACCAGTTTACCGCGACTCGAGCGTCTCATAGTTTCCCACGCCTCAAGGTTACGGGACGGATTAAACTCGTACCTCGAGGTACCACTGTATATTGTCCAACGTTTCTTCAGGACCTCTTCGTTATTCATATAAAAACGACAACAACTAGCTACCAGTTTTGAGCTGTTGGTCCTAGCACTGTGTTAAGTGCTTTTTACACATTTTAAATCATAATCCTATCAGGTAGGTGTCACCATTATCCATATGTGACAGAGGTAAAAACAGGAAAGTGACACTCTGAAGAAGAGGGAGCTATCTGAAGGTGCACAGTGTAGGTGGGACCCAGACAGACTGACTCCTCAATGCGTACCCCTAACCGGGACCCCACACTGCTAGCTGCAAAATTGATCCCAGTCGAGCCAGCAGCAGTATCATTGTTTTTTAAGAATTACCTTTCCCTGGCCAGTATAGCTCAGTTAATTGGAGTGTCATCCCTACCCAAAGGTTGCGGGTTTGATTCCCGGTCGGGGCACATGCCGCGGTTTCGGGTTCGATCCCCAGTTGGGGTCCATTCCTATGGGAGGCAACCAATTGCTATTCCTCTTGCCCATCAATGTCTCTCTCTCACCCTTCTCCTCCCCAGTGAGGATTAAAAAAAAAACACACAAAAAAACAATTACCTTTAATATCTCGTCCAATAAAACAGACTTAATTTCTAGATCCTCAAAGTTGCAAATATATCCCGAAGTCTGAATGGGTTCCTTTAAAGACAAAAACAAAGGTTACACTTAACTGTAGAAAATTTTCCTTCTTCAACATAAATAGCCGAGCGAGTTAACCACACGGGGACCGCAGCCAGCGGGTCCTCGTGAATGGGAACAGAGCAGCATGGCGGATGAAGAGACGCAGTCAGTGGCGAGGTTATAAAAATCCATCGGCTGTAAATCTCCCAGAAACCTGAGCGCTGGCCAAGCCAGGCAACAAGCCCAAATTTAAGCAGAAGAAGGCAGCCCTGTTAACGCTACTTAAGAAGCACTTTTCACCGGCACAGCCTCTCAGGACGCAGAGAGCATGTGAAGGATGGGTATCCCTCCCCGAAAGGCCAAATACAGTGGTGCCTCAAGATACGAGTTTAATTCGTTCTATAACCTTGAGGCATAGGAAACTATGAGACGCTCAAGTCACGGTAAACTGGTGGGTCGTGTGCAGCCGGCTGATCCGCGAGATGACTCCTATCTCAAATGTTGCTCGTATTTCAAAGCAAAAATCGCTCGCTCGATGGCTCGTATCTCAAAATTCTCGTATGTTAGGGCACTCGTATCTCGAGGTGCCACTGTACTTTAAAGCTCCATGGAAACGCTCCTGTTTACTTCCAGACATTCATGCAGACCCCACCAATAGATCTCATGGGGAAACAACGGAGAAACCCCCAGATCGTGGCATCCGTGCTGGTGTGATTTATGTGCCGTGAATGCCCGTGTCTTGTCTTTACCTCAGGATCCAAGTTTCTGAAAACATACATCCTTGTTTTCTCCATCATGGCGAACAAGTCAGGGTTGTCTCTGGCCCACTTCATGTCCCAGACATCCTTTCGCTCCAGCTTCAGCAGCTCGCCGACGACCTGCTGCCCCGTGCTGTCTGTCACCCGCGCGTCCAGGTCAAAGAAGGTGAGGACACCCGCGTTGTCTATGATGGCCAGACGGCTGCCGGTGATGACACGGGGGCAGGGAGAATGGTGGCGTTACTGCCGGCGGTCGTGAACGTGATGATGACCCAGCAACCCAGGCAGAGAGGGCCTTCAATCAAAAACTGGCTTTAGCCGAGACCGGTGTGGCTCAGTGGATAGAGCGTCGGCCTGCGGACTGAAGGGTCCCAGGTTCGATTCTGGTCACGGGCATGTACCTTGGTTGTGGGCACATCCCCCGTGGGGGGCATGCAAGAGGCAGCTGATCGATGTTTCTCTCTCATCAATGTTTCTAACTCTCTATCCCTCTCCCTTCCTCTCTAAAAAAATCAATAAAATATATTTTTTGAAAAATAACTCGATTATCTTTAAAAACAAAACAAAACTGACTTTAAACATACTTTTACAAATGTGATAGAAGACATGGGCTTGCTCTCCACTTTGCTTCCTTGTGAGGGAAAGAAAATCAGGGAGATCAAAGCAACTGGCATATAAGTAACTTAAACACTGCACGAGCATTTCTATGTTTTGCCCAATTAGAGAAAGACATCTAAACCAAATACAGTACCAAAAATATAAATATTTAAATACAAATACGGTACCAAAAATATAAATATTTAAATACAAATACAGTACCAAAAATATAAATATTTAAATACAAATACGGTACCGAAAATATAAATATTTAAATACAAATACAGTACAAAAATATGAATATTTAAATACAAATACGGTATAGTAAAACCCCACTGAGCTATAAGGCAAGTTTAAACACACCCATCTCTTTGCCTCTATGACATAAACCCGGCAATCCACACTGATAACGCCTCAGTCACACAGCTGCTTGCGGGAGCTTCAGACTCACCTAGAGTTGCAGTTCAGCGATAACTGGTTGGCTCGACAATTGAGGGAATATTTTTGAATCAAACCAACGTTGGGAAGACTGTATCTCTGGATGGCACCAGATTCACGGCCCTATGGAAATGACTTTGGATTAAGCAAAATTCCACAATATTTTAAAGATGAATATTAAATTACAACTACAGGTCTCTCTGTCTGTTCATAATATGTTTCAAAATCAAAGTGATGGTACCATAGCCAATCCCCTTACTGAGTACATATATTCCTCCTAGGTTAATCAAAACCTTTTAAAAGTTGCTGAAACCGGTTTGGCTTAGTGGAGAGAGCGTCGGCCTGCGGACTAAAAGGTCCCAGGTTTGATTCCGGTCAAGGGCATGTACCGTGGTTGCAGGCCCATCCCTGGTGGGGAGTGTGCAAGAGGCAGCTGATCGATGTCTCTCTCTCATCGATGTTTCTAACTCTCTATCCCTCTCCCTTCCTCTTTGTAAAATATCAATAAAATATTTTTTTAAAAAAAAAACTTTTAAAAGGGTGGTGGTCCAATTGTTTTCATGTAGCATTTGAAAAAGAAGTCAAAAATCTAGTTCTTCAATAACATACACATTCTTACATCACAAGGAAGAAATACCTAGTGCTATTTATAGATGCCTCGGGTAATACTCAGGGTACATTAAAGGCTAAAATATGAAGCATTTACTGCATTAAACGTCATATATAAGGTCACTGTCTTATAATACGGTAGATCAATTTTTTGTAATTGTTCTGAGTTCCAAGTTATTATTTCCTACAAATGTCAGAAACACACGCAACACACTTTCAGTTGTTGCTGAACGTCTAGCTGATACGTGTTAGGAAGGTTATCAGAAAGCAGTGATGCAATCGGTATTAAATGTGCTTAAAAACGAAATAGAGTGTAAATTCCTATAACGCTGTGCAGGCCTTAGGGAGCGAACCACTGTGTTCAAACCCTCTGTGCCCAAGCCGAGCCCGGGCAACGGGGCACAGTGGGGGCTCCTGGCAGCCAGTCTTCCCTCGGCCCGGCCCCTTCCACAGAGCAACACTGCTGTTGCACAGGGACTCTCAAGAGGGGCCAGTCAGAAAGGCCAGGGAGTGCCAGGGGGTGGGGCTGGGGATGTTTTCTAATGTATAAAAAAGACATGTGGGCGTTAAAATATTTAATATGTCGACAAAGTAAGATTTTGTTTTTGAAAAAGGTGGTCCTGTAGCTTAAAAAGTGTGAAAAAGTACAAGTTCTAAAAACTGTTTACATTGCAACAGCGGGAAGAGGTGTTCAATGCAGAAGAAATCTTCTCCATCGAAACTGGTGGCTGGTAATAAAACCACTTCAATGCGTTTCTTATAAATGGGTTCTCATTTAGGAACTACCTTATTTTCCGGCGTGTAAAATGACTTTTTAACCCAGGAAAATCTTCTCAAAAGTCAGGGGTCATCTTATATGCCAGGTGTCATCTTATAGGGCGAGTATATCCCAAACTCTATATTTTAACTGGAAAAGTTAGGGGTCGTCTTATACACTCAGTCATCTTATATGCGGGAAAATACGGTAGATCGATTTTTGTAATTGTTCTGAGTTGCAAGTTATTATTTCCTGCAAATGTCAGAAACACACGCAAATATTTCCTTAAAGCCACCCTCGTATAGCAAAAGAGAAAAAAAGAGATTCCACAGACCTCAGACAAACTGCTGAAAACATACACCATGTTCTTTAAGTGAGGAAAAATGAATACCATGTTCTTAGGATTGTTTACCCCTTAAATTAACGGCTAACGCATAGAACTAGAACTGGAAACAGACACCTTAACACTTGATTTCCATCATTCAAGTTCAGTGACTCTGCCAGCATTACTATGTCAAAGTCAATATTTCTCTTTAAAATTAATACTTTCAAATGTCAGAACTCAAGAAAGGACCCTATACACTGATGTTATTTGAAAAATTCAGCAAAAAATGTGCCATGTACTTCTTTATTTTAATGGCTAGCGAACACACCACCTCCTCCCCCTAAATCTTACAAAGCAGCTGAGCCAACGCACTTTGTCCAAGGTAAACCAGCAGGCCGCACAGAGGAGGCAACCTCTAAACCCAGACTACCACACGACCCCCCCCCCTCTTCTGCTAACCATCAGACGGTCCTTCAACCTGGTGTCAAACTCTCCCCAGCTGACCTCATTCCGCTACTTTTACAAACAGCTTTTTGCAAAAGATGAACCATTTCTGAGGCAATCTTTAAGACTTTGTTATTTCTTATGTTGGATTCAATTAAACATAAAGAGCCCTATAAGATGATAGTCAAATCCAGAACATGCTGCTTTGCTCTATTTTTACAATTTAAACAACTGTTATTAGTAATTTTTGTTCACGACTTACCACAATCAACGTCTTATCCGATGCAGTTAAGGCACAAATCGGATCCCTTGTGCCCTAAAACAAATCCACTTGTTATTCTTTAACAAATATTTACTAGATGACTAATCTGGTATAAGGTAGCATGCAGTTCAACAATACATTTACTAACTTAACAAACTTTTATTAACCTACTATGTGCCAGACACTAAATTGATACTAAACTAAGCACTGGAGGTACACGGATGAAATCTTTACCCTCAGCAATCAGTCAAAAGTCTACTGGGGCCGAAACCGGTTTGGCTCAGTGGATAGAGCACTGGCCTGTGGACTGAAGGGTCCCAGGTTCGATTGTGGTCAGGGGCATGTACCTTGGTTGCGGGCACAGCCCCAGTAGGGGGCATGCAGGAGGCAGCTGATCCATGTTTCTCTCTCATCGATGTTTCTAACTCTCTCTCCCTCTCGCTTCCTCTCTGTAAAAAATCAGTAGAATATATTTAAAAAAAAAAAAAAGTCTACTGGAGCCTGGCTGGTGTGGCTCAGTGACCAAGCATCAACCAGGTTGCAGGCTCGATCCCCAGTAGGGGACATGCAGGAGGCAGCCGATCCATGATTCTCTCTCATCATTGATGTTTCTCTCTCTCCCTCTCCCTCTCCCTTCTTCTCCGAAATCAATAAAAATACATTTTAAAAAGAGAAGTTCCCACAGTAGCTATGAGATCACAGAGGAAGGAGCATAGAGACGAACGCTGAGCTTAGTCATAAAAGAGGAACAGATGGTAGAAGGATCACCGTGCCCAAATGAGGGAGGAGGTGGCCTGGCACTGCCACAACCTGGATGACACTCAAGAGGTTACGCTGAGTGACAGGAAGCCCATTCATTCATAAAACATCCTCGGGGTGTCAAAACTCGAGAGATGGAAACAAATTAGTGGCTGCCAGGGAACAGGGATGGCGCAGAGAGGAGGTGTGGAAATGAAGAAGCAGCTAGCACAAGGCACTCACACAGACCATCAGGCATCAGATTTAATAGTAATATCACCAGTGTCAACTTCCTGATTTTGATATTATACTACATTTATACAAAATGTCCCATTTGCTGAAACCAGTTTGGCTCAGTGGATAGAGTATCAGCCTCTAGACTGAGAGGTCCCAGGTTCGATTTCGGTCAAGGGCATGTACCTTGGTTGCAGGCACATCCCCAATGGGGAGCGTACAGGAGGCAGCTGATTGATGTTTCTCTCTCATTGATGTTTCTAACTCTCTGTCCCTCTCCCTTCCTCTCTGTAAAAAAACATTAAAATATATTTTTAAAAAATAAAATAAAATGTCCCATTTGAAGAAAGCTGGGTAAAGAAGTTCTATGTGCTATATTTTCAACTTCCTGTGAGCCTACAATTATTTTAAAATAAAATGTTTTTAAAAATCAAAAGAAGAAAAAGTAGCAGAGCTATAAAAAGGTTTTCAGAACAGATAACACGCTATCATTGAAAAAAAATTATTTTACTGGTCTCAAAATAAAATTACAATATTTCCAAATCTACACATATTAATGTTTGATAGTAGCAATAAAATCACCTACTTGAATGGCTTTATTATAATCAAGCACTCCATCCACTGATCCAGAAGGACTATCATCAATATGGTAGATTCTGGGGAGAAAAATCAGAATTTCAAAGATAATATAAAGGTTATACTATTTCATAATCTCTAGAATAGTTAAAGGACTGGAAGACACCAATGAATATCGTAATTTAACATAAATGCCATTATGTTAAAGAATTCTTGACAAGGCTCAGTCTTATAAAGGTAGAAATTATTGCCAAAACCAGTGTGGCTCAGAGGATAGAGCGTCGGCCTGTGGACTGAAGGGTCCTGGGTTTGATTCTGGTCAAGGGCATGCACCTTGGTTGCGGGCACATCCCCAGTAGAGGGCATGCAGGAGGCGGCTGATCAATGTCTCTCATCGATGTTTCTAACTCTCTATCCCTCTCCCTTCCTCTCTGTAAAAATCAATAAAATACATATTTTTTAAAAAGGTAGAAATTATCTACCCCTCAGGTGAGAGACAGAAGCCACGTGACAGGTGCACCCAACCTCAGACCTCATCCACGTCTGTGTCTACGGACCTGCCTCCCCTGACCGGTCTAAGGGTGAAGGGCACTATAATCACCCCTCCTGTCCAGAGGGTCTGCACCACCCACACACCAGCCCTGGCTGGTCACCGTATTCCAGCAGAGCGTCGTAACCCTGACTAGGCGAGAGGAGATGGGTGAGAACAGCCATTTCCTTAGGAAAACACAGATTTTCTTCATCTCTGAGGGCTTTCTTTTCTTCCACCGCCCTTACCTCTCTTTTATTTTGGTAAATTTAAACAGATACACTTGAAAGATATTCAGATTAACTGGAAAATATTATTTGTGTTCTCAGTTCTCATGACAGTTTGTAACTAGCGCTGTGTGATTTAAACCGGACCTAGCTGAGGACTGCCTTTGAAAGCTCACCCCCCTGACATGTGTTGTCAGTTCGGCTCAAAGAAACGTGTAAAAATCCTCTACAGGTTTTGAAAAAATAAATATGATAAATACGATACGGTTGGGTTTCTAAAAAATATGCACCAAGAGACATACCTTTCTCTCCCTTCTTTCCGAGACCGTGTCATCTGATTGATCTCCAGCGCTGTGAGCTTCTTTGACACACGATATTGCCAGATATAAAATGCTTCCTTTGAAGCTGCTATCACATGGGTTTTGGTCATTGCAACAAATAATGGAACTATTTAAAAAAAAAAAAACATTGGGATAATTAGGTTACAATCGCACAGAATCTCAGAAAGTGATGCAAAAGACTTCAGCGATCCCCAAGTTCAACCCCTCCTTTTACAGATAAATACCCCTCACAGTCTGGGAAATCAGCTGAGAGTCAAAAGTTGTAAGCCCATACAAAAAAATGTTCATTAAAATTAGGGCAAAGACCTAACTATAGGACTCTTAGAAAGAGATGTAGGAGTGAATCTTTGTGACGTGGGTTAGGCAACCGTTTCTTAAATACGACACCAGCCGAGACCAGTTTGGCTCAGTGGATAGAGCGTCGGCCTGCGGACTGAAAGGTCCCAGGTTCGATTCTGGTAAGGGCATGTACATTGGTTTCGGGCACATCCCCAGTAGGGGGCGTGCAGGGCGGCTGATCGATGTTTCTCTCTCTCATTGATGTTTCTAACTTTCTATCCCTCTCCCTTCCTCTCTGTGAAAAATCAATAAAAAAATATATTTAAAAAAAATTAAATATGACACCAAAAAGCACAGGCAACAAAAGCTAAAGTGGGTAAAATGGACTTCACCAAAATTAAAAACATGTGTGTTTCAAAGGACACCATCCACACACGGGAAAGACAACCCACAAAACATAAAATATATTTACAAGTCAAATACATGATAAGGAATTATATCTAGAAAATGTAAAGAATGCTTATACTTTGCCCAACTGAGACATGGGCAAAGGATCTGAACGGACATTTCTCCAGTGAAGATACACAAATGACCACTGAGCAAATGAAAAGATGCTCAAGAGCATCAGCCATCAGCCAAATGCCACCAGGTGCCACCCACCTCACACCCCCGCACCTGCTAGAATCCAGCAGTCACACGAGCCCTGAGTACTGACCGTTGGACTGTACAGTGGTGCACAGCTGAGCAGATCCTCGAAATTCTAAACCCAGAATAACCCTATGCCCCAGCAATTCCACTCTTGGGTACATACCCAAGAGAAATGAAAACTTACGTCCACACAAAAAGTCATACCCAAATGTTCGTAGCAGCATTATTCATCACAGCCAAAAAGTGAAAACAGCACACGTGTCCATTAGCTAATGAATGAAACACAAAATCCCAGTCCTTCCGCCCTTCCCCACTACCATCACTGCTTGGCGTAGGCATTTACTACACCTTCTCTCTGATCTCGCGTGTCTTATATTTCCTCATTAGTTTAGAAAAGAAAATCCGGCCAGGGTGGCTCTGTTGATTGAGTCTCATCCTGTGTACCGAAAGGTTGCCGGTTCAAGTCCCTGTCAGGGCACATACCTGTGTTGCAGGTTTGATCCTGCAGACAAACATCGAAGTTTCACTCTCCCATCGATGTTTCCCTCTCTCTCTCTCTCTCCCTTTCTCTCTCATATCCTCAGGTGAGGATTTAAAAAAGAAAGAAAGAAAATTCCCCAAAGTTCCTTTCTAAACATACAACTCTTTTTATATGTTCTGCTTCTCAGAGCACATTTAGTGAAGCTCCTTCTGTGTACCCTTTAATGAAACAGACAGTCTCATCCAACCCATCCTACAGATAAAGAAATGTAGAATTAAAAAGTAAAAAAACTCTTCCAAGGTCACAAACAAAATACACAACCTAAAATGAAACATAAACTCGCAGAAAATATAGAAAAACAAAAAAGCCCTCCATAAAAGATCATTTTAGTACCTGATTTCTCGAGTAATGGTTTAAATGGCACCAAAATTAGTATTCTACTCACAGTGGTTATGAAAAGTCCCCATTTATATGGCCAGAACAAACAAATGGTGTTAATTGCAGCGGCCATTTATGGCCTTCGGGCCACAGGCCAAATAAAAGACATTAAGGCAGTGAAAGCCTTAGCAACTGAAGAAACCAGACTCGAGGTACGATGTCAAATGAATAGATGAACAACTTGGGAATTCAAATTGAAGAATTTTTATATGCAAATAACTCAGTTTAGTGAATTGTATTTTTTTTTAATTTTCCCTTATAATTGTCTAAGATTTTCCTATGAAAATGTGTACTATTTCCAAACCCTAGAGGGAGACAGAAGCCTGCCCTGTGGAGAGCAGCTGGTTTGCAAGGCAAAGCCGGCGGGAGCTGAGGCAGTGACTCAGCGAGCCAGCCCGCTCCGCTCGGCTTTCGCTGACCCCGGCGTCACGAATAAGACCTTTGCCAGTTCTTAGTGACTTCTCTCAGAGGCCGATGCTGTCACTACTGTCGCATTCCAGCCCTTCATATAATGCAATGTTCTACAAGCTCTGACTGCTTTCCAATAAAACATCATTGTTCTACGTACGTCGAAGCACTTTTCTACACAATGTTTACCTACAATCAGAAAACACTAGAGGCCCGGTGCACGAAATCCGTGCACACGTAGGCCTTCCTTCCCTCGGCACCCGGGACCCGGGTTTCTCTCGCAGCCCCAGCTTCACCCGGAAGGAAGTCTGGTTTAATTAGCACATTATGCTTTTATTATTATAGATACTCATGTCCCTTTATTTCGGTTCGTCCTAAGTCATCACAAGAGTTTGTCATTAGCCGGATGAATTCAAAATTAAAATGCTATACTTTACCGTGAAAGTGAGACTTCTTAGATTCAAATTAAAAGCATTTGCTAACTCTGTGGCCTTATATATAGTACTTATTCTCTCTGAACTGTAAATTGAAGATAATAATACCACCCTTTAGAGCTGCTTTAGAGATTTAAGAAAGTAATAAATATAAAGCATAGTATGGTGCCTGGCATAGAATAAATGCTTAATAAGAATTTTAAAAGTCTGTATTTATTGAATTATTCAAAATTATGCTAGGCATATATTTAATATATTAATTATAGTTATAACTATAATTATATTCATATAAAATTAAAATATTACATCACAACCACACTCTCAGATACAGTATTATGATTCCCACTTAGCCGAGGAAGACACTTAAGGAGAAAAATAGGTAAATAAGTTGCTGAAGTTGCACAGTAGAAAGCTATAGGAGCCGGGGTACAAACCCAGGTAATCTGGCTCCAAATCGATGCTCTTAGCCACGAGGACACACTGCCTCTCGTTAAGGATTAGCGTTAGGTGTGGCTGCTATTTCTGTTTCACTGGTATTACCCACATAGGTTTGTGGGTTTTTTTAATATATTTTATTGAATTTTTACAGAGAGGAAAGAAGAGAAATAGAAAGTCAGAAACATCGATCAGCCGCCTCCTGCACACCCCACACTGGAGATGTGCCCACAAGCAAGGTACATGCCCCTGACCGGAATCGAACCTGGGACCTTTCAGTCCACAAGCCAACGCTCTATCCACTGAGCCAAACCGGTTTCAGCCCCACATAGGTTTTTATAATAAAGCCATATCAGACCCACTAGTCAATACAAAAAAAAAATATATATATATATATATATATATATATATATATATATATATATATATATATATATATATATGGTGCTCGTGTGGCGGCCCTTCCTCAGAAAGCCCCTACTTACTCCCGCCACAAGAAGTAAGTATATTTTAATATATCAATTATAGTCATAGTTATATAACATAATCATATTCATGTAAAATTAAAACATGACATCACAACCACACTCGCAGATAGAGGCCCGGACATTTCTCAGGCGCTGCAGGCCTTCAGTCCCCTGCCAGCGCGGTTTCTCGCCTTAAATGTCCCCTGAAGAAGTGCCCTCCACGACTCAGCTCCCATGAAACCTTCTCTCAGCTGAGAAGATGGCCCTGTTGTCCTCACGCACGGATACCCACTTGCCCAGCACCCAGCACGACACCCAGCAGGACACTGGTGGCCACTGTTCAATGCATTAACTACATTTTCATTATTTATTGAGACATACAACAGGACGTGCCATCATTAAGTTCTCATCCCTTCCTGGACCCTATATGGTGCATGAAACAATATATGCTCATTGATGGTTTATTAAATAAATGAACTGCATTTTAAATATTTTCAGATGTTCCATAAACATCTGTTATGGGGCAAGTACGGTCTTAGGCAGTGGGGATATAGAAATTAATAGATGTAAATCTTTAAGAAGCTCAAAATCTTATGGGGGAAGAGAGAGAAGAAAATCAACAATAGTGCAATGTACTTGGAATAGAGGACTCCACAGATATTTTGAGGGATCAAAGGAAGAACACAAAAAAAGGGGATGCCTAACTCCTACAGGTACAATACAACAGAGTCCTACGACCTGAAGTTCTTTCTAAAAGTTTCTCTAGAAATTGACAGGAGGCAGAGTAAGCGACAAAGCAAAAATTACTCTTTCTAGAACAGCATCTGTTACGTACTTTTTTTGCTTTAGCCTCCAGTCCTCATAATAAATTGACACAGAAACTTAAAAAAGGAATTTTACAGTATAAAAAAAAAAATGTTGAGTCTTGGCTGAGCGTACTTTGGCAGTAAACCAATGAAAGAACTGTTTGTTAAAACTTCAGCCACAGAGACTGCAAAAAAAAATAGTTTCTAGACTCAAAACTACAAATAATCGTGCCTCAAGCATTTCCCATTTGATGAAGGTGAAGAATTTACATCTGGCTTTATTAAAAAATAGAATATGCACAATCAAAATTGCTTGGAAGCTTATCCTATCATCATTACGATTCTATGTTAAAACTTGATTTTAAAAGAAAAAGAAAATAATTAGCGTATAATCTGAACGTTGATGGAATTCATCCCTTAGACTTTTGTTCCTAATAAATGAAGACAGTCATGTGACACGTCTGTAATAACTTTAAGCTAAGCCTTTTAATAAGGAACAATAACATACACACACACACACATACATACACATGGGGTATGCCAACAAAATGTATACAGGCACTTTGAATAATTACCAAGGAAGTGTTTATTAAAATACATCTCATTTTCAAAATTGAGCTGTTAAAGTATATATACATTTTGGGGAGACACCCTATACATATACATATAAATATGCCCATGTAGCAACGAATTTAAGACATGAAATTAAACAGTTCAAAATATAAAAATGAATTACTAAGTCCCTAAACATAAATTATAAAATCTCTGAGGTCAGTAATTATTTCCCACATTTGCTTGTTATCCAAAGCGCTTATTATCCAAAGCGCTCAGCACAATTAGACACTTAGAAGACAGACACTAACATTTGATTGTCAAGTCCAATGTGAACTCTGGAGGGAAAAAAAGAAATGTCTAGTTCTCAGATTCAGAACATATGTGTTTTCAGCTTTTGAAATCTAATTATTTTTCTAATACCATATCCAATAAACTACCATATGCTTTCAAAGAAAACCGTTACTTCTGGAAGTTACAGTGAAACAGTAGAAAAATATTTGGTAATTAATGGTTTTTAACAAAATCCTTAGAGTAAGACTTGTAATTTTTTAATGGTTACCTTCATAGCATGTGGATACAGGGAATGGTATATCTAAAGGAACAAATATCTGAAAACAAAAACTCAGGCATTTTTAAAGTTGTCCCAATTAACGGACATATTTCACTGGAAAATTCTGAAAAAGGCAAACTCACTTTTACAAGCAGCTAAGTGCTTTTAATAAAAGAGAGGTATTTACAGGCAGTTTATTAATAATAAAAGTGGTTTAAGGTTAAGGGTAAAATTCTTTCTATAATCCTGTTTGCTGCATACTAACCATTATGTGGCATATCAATGCCTGTACAATTATAATTCCCATTTAAAGCAAATGGTGACAGCTGAGCAGTTGTGAGATTATTATGGCATTTAGATAAAGAAACCTTATAACTGATTGTATTTCCCTGTACAACTTCTGCGTAATTCAGTGAGATGGAGCGTCATTAACAATTGTTCCCTGATGACAGGCATAAACTGCACCTGGCAAACCAGGAATATGCTCCTTTTTTTTTTAATATATTTTATTGAGTATTTACAGAGAGGAAGGGAGAGGGATAGAGAGTCAGAAACATCGATGAGAGAGAGACATCGATCAGCCGCCTCCTGCACGCCTCCTACTGGGGATGTGCCCACAACCAAGGTACATGCCCTTGACTGGAATCGAACCTGGGACCTTTCAGTCCAAAGGCTGATACTCTATCCACTGAGCCAAACCGGTCAGGGCGGAATATGCTCCTTTTTGTTTTGGAGAATACCATTCTCATTTAATTATACCACTGTTCAGTTATCAATTAGCTTTACAAACAAACCTTGGTTAAAGAAGTAATAAATATGAACATTTCCTTACCGATATCAATGTATTTGGGATCCAAGGGTGTTCCGATAGAATTACAGAGCACTAGCACATACTGTGAAAAATAAGACAAAAGGTATCAGGACTCCTGCTTAAGGATAATGAAGGAAATAATATTTAACATAGCATATCTCTTTTTCAAGTATCACTAACTGAGAGATAATGGATAAAACTGTTAAGTCAAAGAACAGCAAAGAAATATAATCTACAGCATTAAAAATAAAGAAATATGAATTAAATCTAAACCAAAGCTAATTTCTCAATATTGGAACACTGTGGTTTTTAAGAGGCTAATTAAGAAACACAAATACTTTCATTCTATATTCTTGAAAAATTCCTGATCAGCTATAATATCAATAACAATTTTTTCCTATGATCAGCTTTAATAACTAATTTAACTTGTTACCGTTGCACCAAATGTTTCCGTCTCGCTCTCCTCCTTTGAAGCAATATATAAATAATGGAGAAATTCAGAAAAATTCAGTGAGTTTAGAAAAAACATAATCCAACCTAGTGAAAATGACTCAAAATGCCCATTAGTTAACACATATTCAAATAATTACCAATAATTCTTAAGAAAGCAATCAAGCATAATTCACACTTTACATCATATTATTTTTAAGTGATTATTTTTACTGGTCGTCATTTTTTCTGTATTACGAATATTATTTTCCGTAGATGTTCTCTTGATTAGGATAATGATTTCAAATTAACCAGTGCTCTATGTACTATTACATATAGACTTTATCTTTCTTTTTCCAGCATCTCAAGTAAAATTTAATTCCATAACTTTAATCTAAATGACAAAATTTCCTCTTCCACTACTTAAGCTTACTGACTGCCACAAAATACCACAGATAACTGGTATTTTTTTAATTGTCTTATCATTTGCTTGCTCAGACTCAAGTAATTCCTCCTGCGAGGTAAACTATGGCTCTCGCTTCCTCCTCTGATGAGTTCGGCTCGAACTCTGAGTTCTGCTCAGTTCTGCCACCAACCCACCTCCCCTCTAACCTCCACTCCCAGGCTGATGTTTCCTCTCCCTGTCTGGTCCCCATGGGTGGATGGTTTCTTTAAAAATAGCCTGTTTTAGCCGAGACCGGTTTGGCTCAGTGGATAGAGCGTTGGCCTATGGACTGAGGCGTCCCGGGTTCGATTCCAGTCGGGGGCATGTACCTTGCTTGCGGGCACATCTCCACTGTGGGGCGTGCAGGAGGCGGCTGATCGATGTCTCTCTCTCTCTCATCCATGTTTCTGACTTTCTATCCCTCCCCCTTCCTCTCTGTGAAAAATCAATAAAATATATTTTTAAAAAATACCCTGTTTTAGTGAGTTTCGGGGGAAATGTGCCTGTTCAAATGGCCACTTGAAACCAAAATCTCTATCCCTTTCTCATGGGATAAAATAATTTATAACCCAGCCAAAGACCATGGTAATCCCTTTTTGAAAGATTGACCTGCTTCTGTAAATACGTAAGTTAGCACACTTTTCTAAAGGGCATTAGTTATATTATTTCTTTTGTACTACCAAACTGATTTTTCAAGCAATATAACTCTGAAGAAAAGTACCGTATTTTCCGGCGTATAAGACAACTGGGCGTATAAGATGACCCCCAACTTTTCCGGTTAAAATATAGAGTTTGGGATATACTCGTTCTATAAGACGACACCGGCATATAAGACGACCCCCGACTTTTGAGAAGATTTTCCTGGGTTTAAAAGTCATTTTATATGCTGGAAATTACGGTATATTTCTCAACATCACAGCTATCCAGTGTTTTTATAGGGGCAGTGTTATATAATTCATCAGGCATTTATACTAGACAACTGCCTATTCATTTTTGCTTATGGGATTTTTAACTTGGAAGAGGATTGTGGTCTTTTAAATACATTTCAGAGACCAAAAGCTTCAGGGCTGAACCGATCGATATAAAATGCCGGTGGGTTATTGATTGAATGAGGTCACATAATTTCCCTATGGAAGTCCAGCCAGACAGGACCGAGAGAACCACGACTTCGCTGGACCTGCCACGCTCGCAAGTAGCTAACTGTCGCCCACTTCTGCCAGTGTTTGGCCCATCTAAGCTTTTAAGAGCGAGGAACACCTACCTGCGGGAGATTTTCATCAGCTTTCGTAGCCAAAATGCAGAAATCACCACAGGTGGTGATGGAGATGAGACTCTTCACGTATTTCACGTATTTCTCGTTGTTCTTCGTGTCCCAAAAGATGACGCAGTACTCCGGGCGGTCCGGTCTGGTGTACGCATAGACTATGGTATTTGAGCAATAGCCCCACTAGGAAAAAGGGAAGGAAGGAAGGGAGGGAAACAGAAGAGGGAAGAAGGGAAGGAAAGAGGGGAAAAGGATTAAAAAAAAAACACTTTTTACACTGGGAAAGAAAAAACATGTTATCACATTTTTACTATAGAAATATTATAGACATGTGGTTTATCAGTTCTGACAAAATATATTCTTCAGAAATGGATGACAGGGCTGAACATTCAGCTTTTCTCATTAAAATAACAAAAAAATCTGCCAAAACCGGTGTGGCTCAGTGGATAGAGAGTCGGCCTGTGGACTGAAAGGTCCTGGGTTCGATTCCGGTCAAGGGCATGTACCTTGGTTGCGGGCACATCCCCAGTGAGGGGCGCGCAGGAGGCAGCTGATCGATGTTTCTCTCTCATCGATGTTTCTAACTCTCTGTCCCTCTCCCTTCCTCTCTGTAAAAAAATCAATAAAATATATTTTAAAATAACAAAAGCATCTAAGAGTAATGCAGATAGTTATGAAAAAAATAAAAAACTGCAAGAATAAAAAAAAATTAGTTGTTTAACTGTCCTTATTTTAATGGGTAAGATTTAAGCCTCGGTGGCAATTTCAGCTTTTTCAATAGTCAATAACAGCTGTATGGGGGCCAATAGGAAGAGTGATCCATGTCAAGTTTAAATTCTTGCAGAAACCGGTTTGGCTCAGTGGATAGTGTTGGCCTGCGGACTGAAAGGTCCCAGGTTCGATTCCGGTCAAGGGCTTGTATCTTGGTTGAGGGCACATCCCCAGTAGGGGGCGTGCAGGAGGCAGCTGATCGATGTTTCCAACTCTCTATTCCTTTCCCTTCCTCTCTGTTAAAAATCAATAAAAATATATTTTAAAAAATAAATAAATAAAAATTAGATAGGGAAGTCTTTTTAATAACAAATACTTGTAGTTTACCAGCTCAGTCTCATACTTGAGAATTTGTTTAGAATCAGATGTGAAATTTAAGATAAAATAAAATGCTCTTCTCTGCTTCTGCTCATTTCTCCTCTGACCTCTCTCTGCCCTTCTCTTCCCTGCGCTGTGCCCTGGAGGCCGACTCCTAAGAACTCCATTCCCTGGGCCTCCCTTACCTCGCCTTCCGGTGCAGCCAAGAGAGGACAGCAGAGGTGGAGAGAGGGGGGAGGTATTTTCTGCCTCCCCCCCAAGCTGCCTCTGCCCTGCCAGCTGGCAGGGGCTCCGCTCCTGTAGAGGGTGCCCCCTGCACAGCCACAGCGGCACTGGGTTCCAGAACACTTCCTCACCTGCCCACTGTGGCCAGTCTCTAGGTGCTTGCTATGCCATCCTTCACTGGCCCTTAACCCTGCCCAGACCCCGGGAATAAGCCTCCATCACTCCCTCTCAGTGACCCCTCTGAGTGTGCCATCCGTGAGACCTGATTGTCGGAGTGACGTTACCGGGAGCATAAAATTTCCTGGAAAAACTTACTACTTCTAAGGTCTTCACACTAAAAAGGCTCCTTTTAGCTCGTCTCTAAAACAAACAGGCGATGTACAGAAACAAGAAACATATTCTACTTTGAGCTATAACAAAACTATTTAGTAAAAGACAGCTTTTTTTTTTACAACTGCTCAGAATACTCACCTTATAATCAGGTCGGATATTTGCAAAATATATGAAACAGTCAACAGCTAGTGCAATTTTCAGTCCACCTCCTTCCCAAGAGAGTGCAGATATCTGCTTTCCAGACACCCTCAAAGTGCCTAGAGACTGAAAATATAGTTGTATTTAGCCTAAATATCACAATGAAATAAGATACACATTACCACTAATCACCTCATGGGGATCAAAACTGGTATGAAAATTGTTGTGGAAGGGTGCTATTCACTTCAAAATCATTTTCCTTCCATTTTTATAGTAAAAACCATACATATGGTAAGAGAAATTTATAAACTAGGGCCAAAGAATTCAGTATCAAATTTTATCTTTATTTTTATGTGCAATTAAGAAAGAAAAAAACACATCATTAAGTAAAATATTAAAATAACTGGTAAAAGACTTGTGTAGCAAAAATATATATTTTTGAAGTGCATGGTGAATTTAAAGAAACCACAAGGATATTCAAAAGGGATTAAATGTATTCCAGAGTTAGAAAATAAAAGAAGCAAAAAATTATTAAATTTGGTTACTAATAAGTTCTCATTTTCTAAATTTTTTAAAATTCACCATATATTACTTCTCCTTTTTGAAAATTAAATGTAGTAATAATACTATTAAGAAGGAAAACATGCATTTATGCAAAACAATGCTTATCATTTAATGTAGGATCACCATTAATTATTAAGATAGACATTTCTTAAAATAATTGATTATTTCACAACAAGTTAAAAACTATTAGAAGTTTGGAGAAAGGACAGATACATATATATATTATCTATGCACATGTAATATGTCACATTAAAAATCCAAAAAACTAATCTGAAACAACTACATTATCCCAAACACAACTCAAAAACCATCAGCAAACACAGACGCATATTCAGATGACATGTGAAACATCTGGTCTTCTAAATGTACAGATTATGCTATAAATTCCAGGAGGAAACAGCACTATGAAGACTTATAATGATCATTCAAAGACATGCACCTGATATTTCTACTGAAATGTCCCTTATAAAAAATGTGACAAGCCGAAACCGGTTTGGCACAGTGGATAGAGCGTCGGCCTGCAGACTGAAAAGTCCGGGTTCAATTCCAGTCAAGGGCGTGTACCTTGGTTGCAGGCACATCCCCAGTAGGGGGTGTGCAAGAGGCAGCTGATCAATGTTTCTTTCTCATTCATGTTTCTGACTCTCTATTCTTCTCCCTTCCTCTCTGTAAAAAATCAATAAAATGTATTTTTTAAAAAAAATGTGACAAGCCGAAACCGGTTTGGCTCAGTAGATGGAGCGTCCGGGCTCGGACTGAAAGATCCCAGGTTTGATTCCGGTCAAGGGCATGTACCTTAGTTGCAGGCACATCCCCAGTAGGGGCGTGCAGGAGGCTGCTGATAGATGTTTCTCTCTCATCAATGTTTCTAGCTCTCTGCCCCTCTCCCTTCCTCTCTGTAAAAAGTCAATAAAATATTTTTAAAAAATGTGACAAGTTGTACCATTTCCTCCGTCTTTTCCCCCTGCCTTCTTCACTGCCTATCCCAATGGAAAGAAAGAGACAAAGTCTTGACCACACTTACCTCCCCAAACGGGTTGTAGAACTGCACGATGTTGACGTCTCGGTCCTGCAGGCCGGCCTTCTGGGTGCCTGCCACCGCCAGCACGCTGCCCGTGTGGTTCCACTGGATGCTCACCACCGACATGTTCGTGTCGATTAACACCGGGTCTGGCGAAGGGAAGAGAGGAGGCGGCTGTGGTCAGACACGCCGCCTGGGGAACCGTGTCATCCTAAGACCATTCCTTTTTTTTTTAAATATATATTTTACTGATTTTTTACAGAGAGGAAGGGAGAGGGATAGTTAGAAACATCAATGAGAGAGAGACATCCATCAGCCGCCTCCTGCATGCCCCCCACTGGGGATGTGCCTGCAAGCAAGGTACATGCCCTTGACCGGAATCGAACCTGGGACCTTTCAGTCTGCAGGCCGATGCTCTATCCACTGAGCCAAACCGGTTTTGGCCTTTTTTTTAAATATATATTTAATATATATTTTATTGATTTTTTTCTAGAGAAGAAGGGAGAGGGAATAGAGAGTTGGAACCATCGATCAGCTGCCTCTTGCACACCCCTCACTGAAGATGTGCCCACAACCAAGGCACGTGCCCTTGACTGGAATCGAACCTGGGACCCTCCAGTCCGCAGGCCGATGCTCTACCCACTGAGCCACACCGGCCAGGGCTTCCGGACCGTTCTCCCCGCCCTCAGCCCTCCCTCTCGGAGCATCACGTACTCTGGTCGTTCTCGTGCCTCATGATCTGGCAGCGCCCGTTGTCGAAGCACACGGCCAGGCAGGGGCAGTCGGGCTCCACGTAGCCCTCGGCGCCGTGGTACCAGTGGATCCCCGCGATGCTGATGGCGCCCGTGACGTTCACCAGGCAGTTCAGCTTCATCTTCATCTGGGGAACCACGCGCACGTTCCACGTGTTAGAACCAAGCGGCAGGAAGGGGGCATTGCAGAAACCCCACCGGAAGGAGGGTTGGAAAATCTAGTTTCACCTGCAAGCTCTAGCACTGACTGGTTTTCCAAGCCTGGAAAAAGCACTTCCCCCATTTCCCTTTCCCGTTGGCAACATGAGGAATAAAAATAACTCATGGTGCTTGTGAGACTCCAATGACAGAGGCCTATAAAAGTGCTATGGAAATAGCAAAAAAGCATATAAATAGCAAAAAGCATATAAAAAGCATATAAATAGCAAAAAAAATAGCATATAAAAGCTGCTATTCCCGCTCCCGTTAATGAGCGGGCGCATGGCATGCCCTGACCCTGACCCTGACCCTGACCCTGACCAAAGACAGCGTGCCCGCACCATCAGAGGCTCAGAGCTCAGTCACCCAGAGCCAGTCTTTTCTGAGAGGTCACGACCTGAGCTCACACATGTTGCTTCTTTCCAGGCCTGATTTCTGTCCTCACTGTTTAAGTCTTCATTCTTTTCACGGTTCTCAACCTTCCTAAGGCCGAGACCCTTGCATACAGCTCCTCATGGGGGGGTGACCCCCAACCATGAAATGTTGCTACTGTGATGCATCGTGATGTCAATATCTGCATTTTCCGATGGTCTCAGGCGACCCCTGTGAAAGGGTCGTTCGACCCCCAAAGGGGTCACGACCCACAGGTTGAGGACCGCTGCCTTAGTGCTTCCTGCAGGACTGGCTGTGCTGTCTCCTGCAAACGGTGGCTTCAGCCTGAGAAGACGCAGCCATTAAACTGCACATCTTCCCACGCATCCTCCCTCAGCTCTGTCCACTGAAACCTATCCCTCCGGCTACCCGAAAAAGGGAATGAAAAGCATCCGTTTATCCTGACGCAGTCAGAGGTGATTTTTTAATTAAAAAAAAAACTTTTTAGGTGATTGAAACCTGAATTGAAGACGTTGTTTCAATTGAATCTATCGGGGTTCATACACCGTAAAGGTTTCAAGTGTACAACTCACCAAACATCATCTGCACACTTGGTGCACTGCCACATCCCTCAAGGGGTCCCAGATTGTGAGAGGATGCAGACCAGGCTGAAGGCCCCCTCACCGCCGTGCACGAATTTCATGCACAGGGCCTCCAGTCATAAATAAATGCATACATGTATATGAGAGATACATAAAATAATCGTACAAAATTACATAAATAAAAATAATGAATAGGTGGGTATGGGCTTACGATAAAATTCCCTTGACTATCATAAATGTGTATTTCTCCGTTCGCCATTCCAAAAAGTAAGGCTTTGCCATCTGCGGACCAGGCTACGTGCCATAACTGTACACCTTTCAAGTCTTTCCCCCAAATGCGATTCCCTAAAGGAAAACAGACAACATAATTATTTCATTAAAAGTTCAGGTATAAAGATAAATTACGCAGACATATTTAAAATAATCCTGAAAAGTAAATTCACTTTTTTTTTTAGCGCCACTATAAAAAAATTTTTTAAATAGACTTTCTTACTTGAATATAATTAAAAATAAATGATTCTGGAATGTCATCAAATTCTATGCCACCTGTTTTCTCTTTTTATGTGTATTTTTTGGTCAGGAGACTAACATATAATAATTAATTTAATCCTCTAAAGATAAAAGCACCAACTAAGTCTCAATCTCAGTTCTGGGTGCGATAAGGCATTACCATCCACTGAACCGACTATCACAGCCCCGTCTTCATAGACGATGCAGATCTTCTGTCCGTCCGCAGTCCAGCTCATGCTGCGAACCACGGATTTGTTTCTATTGTTGATCATCTCCTCATACCAAGAGCCTATGTGCACAAATAAAAGCACAAGTCAAAATTTCCACATCTATAAGTGGTGCTGAAGATTTGAAAATATTCCATGGACTATACAATGTGAAATAAACAACTGCCAAGTTTTCCACAACCCGAGACACTCAATTATAAAAACCCTCAAATCCAGCATAAACAAAATGAAAAATTAACTTAGACCTGGACTAAGACCATCACAGAAAACACAATACATTCCCACCTTTCTTTCCTCTCTTTCTTTCTTCCTTTCTTTAGTTAATTGAAAAATGAGACTTTAGTTGCTTTTGAAGGGCCAGGAAAACTGATTTTTCTCAAAGCCTGACTTTCCCACTTGAACACACTTCAGATAATAACCAAGAAAACTAAAAACAGAGTAACCACAATAACCTTGTATGTACACAGAAAGTCTCCAATGATTGTAAGCACGTGAAACATAAGCATATTAGGTAAAAACGCTAAGCCAGCCTGAAAAACATTTAAAATAGTATATATATCACATTAGCAATATCACATCACTAATGCTGAATGTCAAAAACGTGTTGTGCACGGGGTTGGAGAGAGGCATGGCTTGTCTCCAGGTAAAACCAAACGTGAGGCAAACCTATGACTACGTGTTTCAGTTTTGGGTTTGAAAAGGCTTCACCGCATTTGGATATGGGGACTCTGACCTGCAGGCCAGCAGATGATCACGCAAGTTGGAAATAACAAGCCAGAGCAGGGTATTATCAGAGTCGAGTGAGGCCTGGAGACTTTACCTTAGAAAAAGATCACGTTTATCCTAATTGCCTATATTTCACACTCCACTCCTACACACACACAAAGACACACACACACAACACACACACAAAGACACACACTTTTAAAAAATAATAGTAAACTCATGTACAGTGGCATATTTTTAAATGGGGTACTTTGAACATTTTCAAAACAACACATATGAACTAAGGTACCTTTTTACTTAAAAATGATAGCTACAGCTGAGACCGGTTTGGCTCAGTGGATAGAGCGTTGGCCTGTGGACTGAAAGGTCCCAGGTTCGATTCCAGTCGGGGGCATGTACCTTGCTTGCGGGCACATCTCCACTGTGGGGCGTGCAGGAGGCGGCTGATGGATGTCTCTCTCTCATCGATGTTTCTGACTTTCTATCTCTCTCCCTTCCTCTCTGTAAAAAATCAATAAAATATATTTTTTAAAAAATGATAGCTACAGGCCTTCAGGGAACAAGTATTATGAGTTGCTGTTTTTGGCAATAGTGATGTACCCAAACTAACCCTTCTCTCACTCTCTCGTGGACAAAAGGCACAAACTGTAAGCCAGAGTCAGACCTGAGATAAAATCTGTATCCATGGAAGAAAAGGAAGCTGATTCAATAACAGAAATGAATGATTGCCTTTGACTTCTTAATAAATGTGTTTTTACCTACTGACCTAGTTCCAGTCACTGGCCACATAGGAACTAATTCTCTTGGGAAACCTGGAAAAACAAGAGCTACCTCGAGCAGAAACGATTCTGCTAAGAGTCTAAGTTAATTTTAGAGATGATCAACCGTCACTGTCAACAGTCAGTTCACTCAAAGTCACAGTTCAAAGGAAATGAAGCTTAAGGGGAAAGTAGAGAGAAATAAGTCCAGAAATATCATCCCTGTACAATCAGAAATAATTCCTGTTGCTGGTTAAAAGGACTCTATTTCAAAGACATTATTTCCCCATTCAAATCCTATAATCCAGACTCCACTTGGTGGACGATTAAATAAACTCCCCTAACATACCTTTATAAAACATCCAAACAATGATAAGCCCATTTTGGTCACTGGTAGTCAACTTCTGATACTGTTCATTCCATGTGACAACTTGAACGCAACCTTAAAAAACAGAAAGCAATTTAGAAACTACAAAAAAGGTATAATTAACTTCATACATACTTTTATAAAAAATCCCAAAGAGCATGTTAAAATCAATATGGTTCTTGTCCAACGACCCACCCTTAATATTAGTCAAAAATGTTCATAGGAGCCTGGCCAGTATGACTTAGTTGCTGAGTTTTGACCTATGAACCAGGAGGTCACAGTTCCATTCCCTTTCAGGGCACATGCCAGGTTGCAGGCTTGATCCCCAGTAGGGGGTGTGCAGGAGGCAACCAATCAATGATTCTCTCTCATCACTGATGTTTCTAACTCTCTCTTACCCTCCCTTCTTCTCTGAAATTAATAAAAAATATATTTTTTAAATATTCATAGAATACAGTTACTATTATCATTCTTTTTTTTTTCAAGAATGGGTAATATTATTTCACTTTTGTTCCTATTTCATGCCAGCAAAGCACCTGCTACAGCCAGTTGCAAGAGCTGCCATATAGCTGATTGCAGAAACAAATGTAAGATTTACCAAACTGGCCAGACTCCCAAAGACTATAATGCCTGAAGGACATCATACTAAGTACTTAGTTATTTGGGGTTTTTTACTTTTTTGGGGGGGATGCAGAAGGGTGTTGTTTGTGGTTATGTCCCCTAATCTCTCTTCCCCATTGCCTCTGTTGTCCATTCTATTAGTAACACACTTTCGAGCAGATCTTAAACCTCTGGGCTATATGAACAATTGACTTTTTTTTTTTTTAGTTTTTAGTTTTTAGTATTTGTAATCCCTAAATATTTTAGTGCATATTTCTTAAGAATAAGGACATTCTCTTTCATAACCACATTACACCTTAGGAAATTTAACACTGATACAAAATTATTCTCTAACCCACATTCCACATTCAAATTTTATCAAATGTCCTTTATAGAGACTTGTTTTTCTCATTCCCAGATCCAATCTAAATTAGCATTGCATTCAGATGTGCCCCGGCCAGGTGGCTTAGTTGGTTGGAGCATCCTCCCATGCACCAAAAGGTTGTGGGTTCAATTCCAGTCCCAGACAGGGCACACACCCAGGTTGTGGTTTTGATCCCCAGTCAGAATGTGTATCAGTTAATGTTTCTCACATCAATGTTTCTCTATCTGTATCTCTCTCTCTCTCTCTCTCTAAAATATACACACATACATATAATATATAGATATATATTAGGTGAAAATTAAGAAAAACACAATAGTGCATTCAACTGTTACATCTCTTTAGTCTACTTTAGTCTGGAACCACGGGACAAATTCCCAATAAAGATTATATCCTATCCATAGACAGATACAATATTTTCTAATATATAAAATAACAGCTACTTTTTTTCAGATGTATTGAGTATTTTGATTAATCATGTAATGTAAAAGCTGTTGAATGACTAAGGCTATACCATAGCTCAAGAGCAATGATTCCTTTAAGTATTACCATTACTGAAAATGATGACAATTCTGCATTAAGTAGATGGATTCTAAAGGCCTAAAGATGAAATGTGGTTAAAAAATCATATGACTTACCACTATGACCGTCGAGATTCTGATTCATAGAAAGGTTATTAGGCGCCGCAAGACCCCTCAATTTTGCATCATCTAGAAAAACAAAAAGCAGTAACAAAAACTATCGCGGCAAATACGTAAGCAACAGGTTATAAGATTTTGACATTTCTTGCTTTTACTGAAAGGAGATCCTATTCATGGATGACGTTAGAAATATTATTTTAAAACATGCCTCATTCTAATCTATTTTTCTCATGGTGGGAATATGGACAAGAATTCGCACACCCTTGCAAAAATATTATTCTGGCAAAATAAAGCAAAATGTATACAAGAACATTGTTTACTCAGCCTCTTAAATAATTAGTAATTATTATTACTACTTATTCCTTCCCAAAAGATCACAAATAGAAATATTGATGACATATAGATTGAAAAATCTAAAGCATAAGTGGGCTCAAAGAGCAAAGACTTTGGAAACTGGTTTTTACTAGACTTCGCAGAATCTTGTATTCATTAATTCATTCATTCAGCGAATATTTATTGAACATCTACACCAGTGGTTCTCAACCTTCCTAAGGCCGAGACCCTTGCATACAGTTCCTCATGTGGTGGTGACCCCCAACCATGAAATTTTGCTACTGTTATGCATCGTGATGTAAATATCTGCATTTTCCGATGGTCTTAGGCGACCCCTGTGGAAGTGTTGTTCAACCCCCAAAGGGGTCAAGACCCAAAGGTTGAGAACCGCTGCTCTAGATAATACATACAATTATAAAATACATCATTTCAGTAAGTTAATCTTCACTTCGAAAATCTGATGGCTACATGTAAAAGATAGGCTTTTAAAACTTTCATTTAAAAATACAAATCTATGAAAATCTTTAAAATCTGTGACAGTGGAAATTATAAAAGTTGATGCTAAAAAATCTTACTTTCACATAACATATGTCTTAAAATATTATAAAAAACTCTTTACTCTGAAAGCAATGTCGGAGAAAAAAAAAACTTGAGTTCCTTCAAAGCCACTACCTTCTAATTATGCAGTTGCTGTCTCAGACAAGAATACACTTTTTTTTTTAATCCTCACCTGAGGATATGTTTATTGATTTGAGAGAGAGAGAAAGAAAGAGAGAAAAACATTGATTTGTTGTCCCACCTACTTATGCATTCTTTGGTTGTTTCTTGTATGTGCCCTGGGAGGGAATTGAACCCTCAATCTTGGTGTATCCCAACAACGCTCTAACCAGCGGAGCTCCCTGGCCAGGGCCATGGATGTATTCTTAATCCAACTAAAACTTCCTGCATGTGTTAAGCAAGATTTTATTTATTTATTTATTTATTTATTTATTTTATTGATTTTTTACAGAGAGGAAGGGAGAGGGATAGAAAGTCAGAAACATCGATGAGAGACATCAATCAGCCGCCTCCTGCACGCCCCCTACTGGGGATGTGCCCGCAACCAAGGTACATGCCCTTGACCGGAATCAAACCCAGGACCTTTCAGTCTGCAGGCTGACGCTCTATCCACTGAGCCAAACCAGTCTTGGCGTTAAGCAAGATTTTAAAAGTGTAAGAAATATACATACATATATGTATATATGTTTGAGAAACATAGCAGAAAGAAATTTTCTTCTAAGACAGTTAAGGAAACCAAAAAAATCAAGAGGTTAAATTATTCCATTATCAAGAGGCCAAATTCTTTTTGCACTTTCCATCAACAACTTCAGCCAAAGCCATCGGACCTTTCCTTTCAATGTCCTATGAACTTTACTGCAAAAATCCTCTAGAAAAAAAAAACAAAACACCATGAAATGTTGGGGGTTTTGGTTCCTCCCTCACCATGAAATGTTCCTCCCTTTTTCAAACAATTAAAATTGCACACTGAGCCAAAACGGTTTGGCTTCAAGTGGACAGAGCATCCACCTGCGGACCGAAAGGTCCCGGGCATGTACCTTTGTTGTCAGCACATCCCCCAGTAGGAGGTGTATGCAGTTGGCAGCTGATGGATGTCTCTCTCTCTCACCAATGTTTCTGGCTCTCTATCCCTCTCCCTTCCACTCTGTAAAAAAAAAAAAATCAATAAAAAAATATATTAAAATGGCATACTGACAAGAACAGGGGCAAATCTCAAGCCCGTTCCCCATGCGGTGCCAACACGCGGGCTGGCGCTCGTCGACCTTACCCGTCTGGGTCTCTAACTTCAGCACCTTCAGCAGCCCGTCCTCACCCCCGCACGCGATGAAGCCTTGGTCCTTGTTCCAGGAGATGCACTTGAGCTTCACGTTATTGGGGATGGCGATCTGAAAGGCAAAACCAGCGCCACGCACAGCTTTTCCACGCGGGAGGGGGAAAGTGTCTCTGACAGAAGGCGAAACGCTGCAGAGAGTTCCCACCCCAGAAAGTGGGTGTAAGTCCCTGCACTGTGCTGGGCGCTGCCCGTTGGGAGAGAGAGAGAGAGCAAGAAGTGCCCACCCTGGTACCAGGGTGCCCAACTCGGGAGCCGCCTGCTGGCTCTTTCAAAGGGCGCGGGCAGACAAATGCATCCATCCGTCCACATCCCCTTCCACACACACTGTCTCTCTTCCCCCAGGTCCATGATGACCCCCAAAGAATGTAAGTCACCTGGGTCAGCCACAGGTGGAGAAGGGATGAGAGGGAAGCACCCACTGACGTGTGGGGAGCTGCCCCGGGCATACGGGGGTACCAGACACCTGAAAGCAGGCTCTGGACCTAGCTCTCTGCTCTCTCACCCTTCAGGTTAATAAGCAAGAATTCTGAATGCAAAGTCTAGACACAGCTCTCTGCTCTCTCACCCTTCCGTTTAATAAACGAGAATTCTGAATGCCAAGTCTAGACACAGCTCTCTGCTCTCTCACCCTTCAGGTTAATAAACAGAATTCTGAATGCAGAGTCTAGACACAGCTCTCTGCTTTCTCACCCTTCAGTTTAATAAACAAGAATTCTGAATGCAAAGTCTAGACACAGCTCTCTGCTTTCTCACCCTCCAGTTTTTAATAAACAAGAATTCTGAATGCAAACTCTAGACCTAGCTCTCTGCTCTCTCACCCTTCAGGTTAATAAATGAGAATTCTGAATGCAGAGTCTAGACACTGCTTTCTCACCCTTCCGTTTTTAATAAACGAGAATTCTGAATGCAAAGTCTAGACACAGCTCTCTGCTCTCTCACCCTCCAGTTTAATACACGGAGATGTGAATGCAGAGTTTAGACCTAACTAACCAGCTTGGCTGAAAAAAATGCTGATGCCTGTGTGCAAGCTCTTGCAAGGTCTTGATTCCTCAGCAGGTCAGTGACTGCGTCTGCAAACACCTGATGTGTGTCACCCCCTCCTCTGCTGTCGCTGAAACGCTGCGCTGGACATACACTCGGGGCTGCAGGCTCCAGCCTCAGACCTCCCCACCCCACCTGTTCTTGCCTGTCGTTTTCTCATCCTCACCCCCTCAACCAGGGACTGAGGGGCCTCGCGAGGGAACCCCCCGCCTGGGGGCCGGGGAGGCAGCGCGTCCTCCCGGGCAGCGGCTGCAGGAGGGCCGGGGCGGGGCCGGGAGGATGGAGAGGCCGCCGCGACCCGGGGGACAGACGCGGACAGACGCGGGCAGAGGCCGGCAGAGGGCGCCCCCGGAGGAGCGAGGGCGCCCCGGACACTCACTCTCTTGCTCAGATAGAAGAACATCCTCCCGCAGGCCCGTGGGGACGCGCCCCGCCGCCGCCGGACACTCTTCCTGGCGCCGCTAAAAGGCCTGGACCAGCGGCTCCGGGAAGCTCCCGTCGCCTGGCAACCGGCCGCATCCGGGGCGCCGCGGGACACTTCCGGCGTCGGGCGCGCGCCGCCCCGGCGGGCGTGGTGCGCCTGCGCGGACGGCGCGGGGCCGGCAGGGGGCGCTGTGTTGGGGCGCCAGCCGCCATGGGGGTTGCGGGCCGGGGGTTCAGGGCTTGTGGCTCCCACTGGGGACCCGGTTGCCCACCCTCAGCGCCCTGTCCTGGGCCTCAGAGGCCCTCAGTTTCCCCGCGGGCTCGGAGCGCATCACCTCCGGGGTGGCTTCGCGGTGCAGAAAGGGCGCCCGGGCAATGGTGGGGTCTCCTGGGCGCCCCAAAGCCCAGCGGCCTCCAAAGGGGAAAGCCCTTCCTTGCGTCTGGGAGGCGGGAGCCTTGGAGCAAATGCAATTGCAGCCGGAACCGGTGTGGCTCAGTGGATAGAGCGTCGGCCTGCGGATTGAAGGGTCCCAGGTTCGATTCCGGTCAAGGGCATGACCTGTGTTGCAGGCACATCCCCAGTAGGGGGCGTGCAAGAGGCAGCTGATGGATGTTTCTCATCCATGTTTCTCTCTATCCCTCTCCCTTCCTCTCTGTAAAAATCAATGAAATATATATTTGTTTAAAAAAAAAGAAATTGCAAACACGCATTTTCCAAGTTTGCAAACCTTCCCTTGGGCCTTTGGGGACTAGAGAATCTCCCTGGAGCAACTTGGGGGGTGGAGTTTGCATTCATTCTGCTGATTCAGAACTTTTTTTTTTTTAATATATTTTATTGATTTTTTACAGAAAGGAAGGGAGAGGGATAGAGATTCAGAAACATAGATGAGAGAGAGACATCGATCAGCCGCCTCCTGCACACCCCACACTGGAGATGTGCCCACAAGCAAGGTACATGCCCCCGACCAGAATCGAACCTGGGACCTTTCAGTTCGCAGGCTGACGCTCTAACCACTGAGCCACACCCGTCTCGGCTAATTCAGGACTTTTTAACAGCTTACTGAAGCTGCGCCTGCAGCCCCAGGGTCCTTAGAAAACTAGGTGTGGGCTTTGGGCAATTACAGCCTCTAAATGCCATTGGGGCACAACCCTCCCTTTTCAAATAATTGAGGCATGGGGTATTTTCTCGCCCCGAGTCCACACTGTTCAGTACTCTCTTCTTTCTACCTTGTTTCTCTCTTCCCTTCTCCTCTGTGCTCTTTGAATCCCTGGGAGGTTACAAAGCAGCACGATTTGGGCCAGAGGGCCAAAACTCTCATGAAATTATTTTTTTAAACATATTTTATTGATTTTTTACAGAGAGGAAGGGAGGGGGAGTTAGAAAGATCAATGAGAGAGAAACATCAATCAGCTGCCTCCTGCACACCTTCTACTGGGGATGTGACTGCAACCAAGGCACATGCCCTTGACCAGAATTGAACCTGGGATCCTTGAGTCCGCAGGCCGACGCTCTATCCACTGAGCCAAACCAGTTTCGGCATGAAATTATTGCCTCACACATTTCCCCGCCTCTGGTTTTCCCTGTTACCAATTTCTGCAGCCATTGGTTTGTTGATTTGTATAATCCAGCATGTACGGTATGCCACAGGAGCCAATTTCCCCGCCTAGAGTCTTTTCCCATCTCAGGCAAATAATGTGCAATCCTTCACCTGAGTCTCCTCACCCAGTGCACTCAAGAATTGACAATGGTCCCGGCTTGGGTGGCTCAGTGGTTGAGCATCGACCTATGAACCAGGAGGTCACTGTTTGATTCCTGGTTCAACTCCAGGTTTGATGCCGGGGGTTGCGGGCAGGCAGGAGGCAGCCAATCAATGGTTCTCTCTCATCGTTAATGTTTTTATCTCTCTCTCCCTCTACCTTCCTCTCTGAAATCAATAAAAATATTAAAAAAAAAAAAAGAATTGACAGTTGTCCTGCTGCCTTTCTATCAAATCTAAACTCTGGCTAACATCAGATCTCCCTCCCAAAATGACTTTCCTGTGGTGCCCCGCTCTAAGCAAGCCAGGATGCTTTCTGCACCGCACCCTTCCTCTCTGCTTCTGAGGCCGTTTTATAGGTCCTCTGATGTTCCCACCTTCTTGGCCAAAGGCATTAACCAGGTCTTCCTAAGAAATTTTTTCCAAACCTAACCCCCACCCCATTCAGATAAAATATGTATTTGTTTTCAGCATCAAACTGTAAATTCCTAAGATACGTTGGCACCTTCTCACAGGGCTCCCTATACTGGACTCATGAGCCAAATGAGTATTACCTAAGCCAGGGGGATTTAAGACATGATTAATCAAAGCTAGTTATTAATGGTCACACTCTTGAAAAATCACATCTAAATGCTTTTCCTTAGTTCTTGAACATGAGCTCTCATTTACTCCTTCTATAGCATCATTGCTCTGTGATATCTATATACAGTGGTACCTCGAGATACGAGTGCCCTAACATACGAGATTTTTGAGATGCGAGCCGTCGAGCGAGCGATTTTTGCTTTGAAATACGAGCAACATTTGAGATATGAGTAATCGTGCGGATCGGCCGGCTGCACACAACCCACCAGTTTGCCTCGACTAGAGCATCTCATAGTTTCCCACGCCTCAAGGTTACGGAACGAATTAAACTCGTATCTCAAGGTACCACTGTATATAAAAGGCTAATATGCAAAGTGTCCCCTTGGGAGTTTGGCCAGAGACCGAGAGTTCAATCGCTCACTATGACATGAGCTGACCACCAGGGGGCGGTGCAGAATGAAGGAAAGCCCTGGCTATCAACTGGTGACCAATGGGCCTTGGTCACGAGCCAGGCCTAGGGAACCTATGTATGAGTGAATTTTGTGCACCAGGCCTCTAGTATTAATATATTACTGATCCTGTGCTCACATACATTTGATAAATAATACTGCTCTATGTCATGTCCTTCCAAAAATGTTGAGAAATAACATATGTTTCATAAAATATATACTGCCTTGACATGTTTATTTTTCATGTATTCCCTTTAAAGTTTGTATTCTAGATTTTTTTTTACTGTTTCTGGGTTTTGACTGTTTCTGTAGGGAATTGCCGTGCTATTTACAATAGCCAGGATTTTGAAGCAGCCCAAGTGCCCACCAGTAGAATAGATTAAAAAAAAAAAAAAACAAAAAACCTATGGTACATTTACACAATGGGATACTGGTCAATCATTTAAAAAAAAAGGAAATCTTACCTTTTGCCACAGCATGGATGGATCTAGGGAGTATTGTGCTAAGTGAAATAAGCCAGTCAGAGAAAGACAAGTACCATATGATTTCACTTATGGGTGAGTCTAATTGACAAAACAATCTTACAAAACACAAAGGACAGACTGACAGCTGTCAGAAGGGATGGGATTTGGGTGAAATATGTGAAGGGATTAAGAAAAAAAAAACAAACTCACAGACACAGACAACAATATGGCGATTACCAGAGGGAAAGGGAGGTGAGGGCAGGTAGAAGAAGGTAAAGGGGGGGTAAATGGTGACGAAAGGAGACTTGACACTGGGTGGTGTACACACAATATTCAGATAAATTAAAAGTGTACACTTGAAACTTCTATAAGTGCATTAACCAATGTTACCTCGATAAATTCAACATTTTAAAAAAACAGAATTTTAAAATGTACATCTATAAAGGAAGAACACTGGGGAAAAAAATAGCAAACTTGTTAGTAGTTTTGTACAGGTGATTTTTATTCTTTATATATTACACACTTAAAAATATCTGTGATGAATATATAATATGAATATAATTATAGAAATAACATACTTGTGTTTGAGAATAGCATGAAAACTTAGGAACTGAAAAAAAAATGAAATGGCTCAATTAGTAAAGAAAGAAATATTAAACTTTTCATTCTATTTCCTACCAACCATTTCCCAGTCAGAACTTAAAGACACTAAAGTTTGCATTAAATTAAGGATCTGGACATTGGTTTCCTTAGAAAAAATAATACTGATTCTCCAGAAGATCCTCAAACTACGTATCCACTAATTCAAGCATTTTAATGGCAGATAATTAGCACCATTGGAACATACACAAGTATTAAAAACAGCAAGTTCTCCATATTTCCAGGTGAAACTTTTGAGCAATTTTAAAGATCATTTATATTGATTTGAGAGAGGAAGGGAGAGAAAGAAACATCGATGTGAGACGGAAACATCGATCGGCAGCCTTTTACCCTCAAGTGGAGACTCCGAAACCTGGGCATGTACCCTGACTGGAATCAAATCGGCGACCTTTTGGTGCATTGGATGATGCTCAACCAGCTGAGCCACACTGGCCAGGGTGAAAATTTTGAGCAGCTTAATGATGTATTTGTCCATATTCATTTGCTTGTAACTTCTCCAAAATGTTATCAAGTGGTTAGTTGTTAAGGCCAACACCATTTATTTGTAAACATTAGAAAACATACACAAACTTCCAAACCCTTCAACACAAAAGAAAATAGTTACATCCCATTGTAAATAAAGAAAATGAGTAAAAATGTAATCTAAAACTCGAAAGTCCTTTTTTTTTTTTTTTTTTGGAAGCATGATATAAAGCAGTAGTCTTCAAACATTTTTGCTCATATCCCCCTAAAATAATTTCACAAATAAGTGGTGTCTTGTGCATATTTAAGTTATGTGAAAATTTCATAAGTTTTAGTAATAAAATACACTAGTATAATTTCTGCTGTTATAAATACTGACTAAAATAAAATTTAAATCAGTCTGTCAAATGTATCCCCTGTTACATTAAAAGCATATTAGATTGATCCCTAGTATTCTTCTAAAATAAAATACTTAAAAATAAAAGAATTTGTATTTCCTTTCTACTCTCTTCACAGAATTTTATTCTACTTTGAATCTCAGAAATCTTTTGTTGATCTCTCTATTACACTTCTCTGAAGTAAACTTATACAAACAAGCACACACGTTCACATTGAAATATCCTTTCAATTAAATTTCTTTGACCATACGGATCCAATTTTTTTAAAGTCATCAGAATTGAATTATCAATGCAACTATTAAGAGCACATAATGGATCCAAACAACAAATAAGTTACAAATTGTGACATAAAATCATTACAAATTAAAAGGTAAAATTTAATTGGAAAGGTATCTCTTCGTGGTATGGATTGGGGTGGGAGGAATCGCGTTTATGAAGCCTTGGTTTAAAAGTCTGTTGCACTGTCCCCTTGTTTGAAGACATGCACCTTACCCTGTTTCCCCGAAAGTAAGATAGCCCCTGAAAATAAGACCTACAACCAGTTTTGCCTCTTGCTGTCATATAAGGCATCCCCCTGAAAATAAGACCTCCCCGGAATATAAGGCCTCCCCGAAATATAAGGCCCCTGAAGCTACCGTCAGGCGTCTGGCTCCTGATTTAAAGAGACCTCGCCCTGCCCGAACAGCTCCGGCTGCGCTGCGGCCTATCAGTGAGCTGGTTTGTGAAGACAGCTACTACCGTACCGTAGACAGGTCATACATTTCCTTTTTTTTTTTGTTTTGTTCAACAATAAATGTGTACCGTCTTCTTCTTCATGGAAAAATAAGACATCCCCTGAAAATAAGACCTAGCGCCTCTTTGGGAGCAACCATTAATAGAAGACACTGTCTTATTTTCGGGGAAACAGGGTAGGAAGAGTCAGGCTATGGGAGAGGTCTGGGTAAAGCTGGGAGAACGGGGATACTGAGGTGAGAGAGGAAAAGGGATGACAGCTGGCCCCAAGTAGCATCTTAGGCAGATGAACTGCAGGAAGTGAAGGATTTGGAAACTGACCCTTTGAAACGATCTGTCTGCCACCCCTCTGCTCCCCCACACACGTCCACCGTACCCCTGGGAAGTCTCTGCCTCCTCCTCGGGGATCCCCGTCACAATCTGAATGCCGCTCCGCTACGATCCCTAGGAACAGTGTTGCTAGGTTGAGCCGCGCTAACAACTAACTTCCCTGAATCACATCTTCGACTAAAGAGCTGATCTTGAATGTTCCTGACAAGGTAACATGTGACATTTCAAATCTGCGTTTTGCCGGCTGGGCTAGCCGGTGGTACAGCTGTGTGTTGTCTGGGCGACCACACCCCATGATCAGCTGATCACTCTGTGCACGGCCAGATTCCTAAGTAAGAAGCCACATACGGGCATCGCAGCATCACAGCCGGACCTGCGAAGGAGAGCGCCATTAGGAGCAGAGGCCGCTATGAAAACACGCGGGAGAGAAATAGGCGGCTTTCACAGGTCAACATTAAATGGTTGAAACAGTCTCTTAAAACATCCGAAAGGAAACTCTCAATTTAAAAAATAAACGCTGTACATACTACTATTGCTCATCTTAAAACTCAGTAAATAGCCGGAACCGGTGTGGCTCAGTGGATAGAGCGTCGGCCTGCGAACTGGAGGGTCCCAGGTTCGATTCCCAGGTTTGATTCCAGTCGGGGGCATGTACCTTGGTTGCAGGCACATCTCCAGTGGGGGCATGCAGGAGGCGGCTGATCGATGTCTTTCTCTCTCATCGATGTTTCTAGCTCTCTCTCTCTCTCCCCTCCTTTCTGTAAAAAATCAATAAAATATATTTTAAAAAAACAACAACAACCGCAAAAACCGGTTTGGCTCAGTGGACAGAACGTCGGCCTGCGGACTGAAAGATCCCGGGTTCGATTCCGGTCAAGGGCATGTATCTTGGTTGCGGGCACATCCCCAGTAGGGGGCGTGCAGGAGGCGGCTGATAGATGTCTCTCTCTCATCGATGTTTCTAACTCTCTATCCCTCTCTCTTCCTCCCTGTAAAAAGTCAATAAAATATATTTAAAAAATAAATAAATAAACAAAAAATAAAATGCATCCTGTAAAAAAACAAAAAAACAAAAACAAAAAAACAACAACAATAAAAAAAAAACCTTAATGGATAGAGAGGGCCCTTATCCCGTGAAATACCCTTAAATGTTTGGCTATGGTAGTGCCTGGTTAGGCTTTAGGCAGAAAACCTCCCCAAAAGGATATGCTTGGTGTTCAGTCTCTGCAGATACGAGACGACCTTATTCTGGAACGTCAGGGTGGCTTCACATCCACACGCATCCTTCACGGAGATGAGTCTTCCCGCTTCTTGGATGGCTGAAGACAACGACAGGACACGACATGCCGTGGTTAATTAGAAATCATGGCCAAGACCGTTTTGGCTCAGTGGATAGAGCGTCAGCTTGCAGACTGGAAGGTCCCAGGTTCGATTCCGGTTGGGGGCATGTACCTTGTTTGCGGGCACATCTCCACTGTGGGACATGCAGGAGGCGGCTGATCGATGTCTCTCTCTCATCAATGTTTCTGACTTTCTACCTCTCTCCCTTCCTCTCTGTAAAAAATCAATAAAATATATTTTAAAAAAAAATCATGGCAATTGTGGAAACCCGTGATTCCACAGTTCCACGTTCAGGGCCCACCTAAACGCATTTTCTAGAAGGCACAAGGGTACAGGAGCGCACACACACACAGAGGACCAAATACTGTGGAACGTTAATGTCACCAAAGAAACTGAATTAGGGAGTGCCGGGGACAAACTTACAATTGTCGAAGCTGGGAGATGGTTATATGTGAGCTCATTCTATTGTCTCTATGCTCCTGTGACTGCCTGAAATTTTCCAGGACATCAAAACGATTTTTAAAAAGATAGTGTCGAGGGAAGCCAAGAACGCAGAGATAAGACAACTCATCTTGTGATACCATGTCCTCATCAAAAAATGAACATGAGCCAAGACCGGTTTGGCTCAGTGGATAGAGCGTCGGCTTGCAGACTGAAAGGTCCCAGGTTCGATTCCGGTCAGGGGCATGTACCTTGCTTGCAGGCACATCCCCACTGTGGGGTGTGCAGGAGGCGGCTGATCGATGTCTCTCCCTTATCGATGATTCTGACTTTCTATCTCTCTCCCTTCCTCTCTGTAAAAAATCAATAAAATATATTTTTTAAAAAAATGAACATGAGGAAAACCTCTATCTGGGCAGCCAAAGTACTTCAAGGTTTAAAACTAGATAATTCCTGATTTTCTATATGGGCTATTATTCTATTGAACTGTTTAAAATGAGAGTTCCTAGGTCTTACCCATAAATACTTCCGGTTTCGGATTTTTTTTTTAATCTTTATTGTTGAAAGTATTCCATAGATCCCCGTTTTTCCCCATTGGACCCTTCTAGCATGCACCCCTCCCCACCCCCACCCCAGCCCCATATATACTTTGGAACGCAAGTTGCATTGACATTTAACCAAAGAACCTGGGAGAAGGAGAATTCTAACTCCTGTTCCTGTCTGTAATTCAGTGAGGCTGCTATTCCTACTCAATCTCACAGCCTCTGAAATTGCATGAGAGAGCCGAAACCGGTGTGGCTCAGTGGATAGAGCGTCGGCCTGCGGACTGAAAGGTCCCAGGTTCGATTCTGGTCAAGGGTGTGTACCTTGGTTTCGGGCACATCCCCAGTAGGGGGTGTGCAAGAGGCAGCTGATGGATGTCTCTCTCTCTCATCGATGTTTCTAACTCTCTCTCCCTCTCCCTTCCTCTCTGTAAAAAATTCAATAAAATATATTAAATAAATAAAAATAAAATTGCCTGATAGAAATAAGAGTGGCCTCCCAGGACTGAAGTGGAGCCTTTCAGTGGAGTAAGACAGGCTGTTGGCCTTTGCTCCTCCATTTCCCCCACATTCTACAGAGACAGGATAGAGGGCTGGTAGACAAAAACACGCGTGATTCAATATAATCCACCTTCCTGCCCAAGCCCTACTGAACCTTTTAGGAAGGGCCATCTCAAACCCCATGGGATTCAATCAATCAGTAAACCAGAATGTAACTTCTGGATGCGGTGCAAGCCCACCCATCATCCCGGCACAGAGTATAAAACTGGTACTCAGGGTACCACTTTTTGCAGTGTGCGTTGCCTGGGAGACTAGAAGGTCCGTGAGGGCAGGGGCTCAGGGGGATGTGCTAATGAACAGATCCCACAAAAAAACCCACAACAGCGAGGTAGCACAATTGGAAGTTGAGAGATGGACTCGTTCACAATAGCAGCAAAAAGCATACGAGGTTTAGGAATTAATTTAACAAAAGAAGTGCAAGCCTTGTACACTGCTCACTACACAACACTGGTTCCTCTCCAGTTCCTTCCGCAGGACCTAACAGTCGCTGACAGGTAACAGCAGTTCCACGAATGGCTGCTGAGCAAGTAGCTCAGTGAGTGACTGGGCAAACGAGGCGGAGCCTAAAAACAATTATAAATCATCTCAGATTCCCATTTTCTAGGAGTAAAAAGAAAATGCCCGAGAGTGATTTTTGCCTTTCTTTTTTTTTATTGATTTTTTACAGAGAGGAAGGGAGAGGGAGAGTTAGAAACATGGATGAGAGAGAAACATCGATCAGCTGCCTCCTGCACGCCCCCTACTGGGGATGTGCCTGCAACCAAGGTACATGCCCTTGACCGGAATCAAACCTGGGACCTTTCAGTCTACAGGATGATGCTCTATCCACTGAGCCAAACCGGTTTTGGCTGATTTTGCTTTTTAATTTGAGAGGAGAGAGAGAGAGAGAGAGAGAGAGAGAGGGAATAGAACCAGATCCTAGGAGGAGTACAATAATTATTTCATTCTGATGCCGAGTGGGAAGCCCTGGAGAATTCCAACAGGAAGAATGTGCCTCAGACTCAAAGAGAGAAGAGCTGGCTCCTAGGTTGTCCTACCCAGTGGGACAGGGTTAAAGGGCCAGTCTTACCTGCACACGTCCTCTGGTCGTCATTCAGGGTGAAGCCGGGGTGGCAATCGCAGTGGTAGGACGCGGCCCCATCCCTCACACACAGGTGCTGGCAGCCGTGGGAGCCCAGCGCACACTGGTCACGAACTGACCGGGAGCGGTGCGGGAGGGAAACAGTCACAGGTTACAGCGGGAAACAGTCACAGTTACAGCGGGAAACAGTCACAGTTACAGCGGGAAACAGTCACAGTTACAGCGGGAAACAGTCACAGATTACAGCGGGAAACAGTCACAGTTACAGCGGGAAACAGTCACAGTTACAGCGGGAAACAGTCACCGGTTACAGCGGGAAACAGTCACAGTTACAGCGGGAAACAGTCACAGATTACAGCGGGAAACAGTCATAGTTACAGCGGGAAACAGTCACAGATTACAGCGGGAAACAGTCACAGATTACAGCGGGGAACAGTCACAGTTACAGCGGGAAACAGTCACAGTTACAGCGGGGAACAGTCACAGTTACAGTGGGAAACAGTCACAGATGACAGCGGGAAACAGTCACAGATGACAGCGGGAAATGAAGCACAGACTTCCGGCAGAACAAGCTTCGGTGTGGTCCCAAGTCGCCCCCGTTCCACGGGAAGAAAGCCTACTTTCCTGTCTCCGAGCTCACGCGCCCTGGCCTGCCTCTTGTTGCAGACACCCCTCCTTCTTCTTCCTCACCCATATCCGGGGGTGCTGCTCGGTGTTCCTACCCGCAGCACTGGGGCTGCACTGAGTCTCGATTATGTTCCAGAACTCTCCTTCAGAACTTGACTGATGACCATCGACACCTCCAACTCCTCCACCCATACATGGAACTTCTTCACCTCCCCCCAAAAAAATTATTATTAGGGACCCAGCTACACGTGGAGCTAGATTGGATGCTGAACCAAAAGGACTCAAACGATGGAAGGCCTGCCCTTCACAGCTTACAAAGTGGGACAGAAAGCACTGACTGCACATACACACACACACACACACAGATGATGATGAGGATGATGGTGATGGTGATGATGATGACAACCAAGGCACATGCCCTTGACCGGAATAGAACCCAAGACCCTTCAGTCCGCAGGCCGACGCTCTATCCCACTGAGCCACACCGGTCTGGGCGATCCCATTTTTTTTTTTACAAAGGAAATTGGTGCGAGCCATTTCCCTTCCTCCCTCTTGTAAAGGTCACCTAATATATCTCCTCAAGGGAGAGGAAACCATACATCAAACCTAAAAAAATATCTATATGTCAGGACTCAACAGCACCTGGAGAGCGAGGCGTTCCTCCGAGGCGCGTTTTGACATTATAAACGCCGCCGTGTCCTGCCAGAGCGTTTAAATCAAGTTAATGAGGACTCGCGCTCGGGCCCGGGCCAAGTCTCAGCGGCTTCGAAGATCGATCTTCTAGAAACTGTCAGGGAACGACCCGCCACCGGCTTCCTGGAAGACCTGTGTGGGTCTGATTCAGCCCCCGACAAAGCCTCCTTCACGGACGCCGTCCGGCTGTAAGAGGAACGCCGCCCCCGGACAAGTTCAAAGCCAAGTTTTAACTGGAGAGAGATCAGGGCGGCCTATCGCACCGAATAACTCCTGTCCGACTGACTTCCTCTCGGGCCTCCCATCCGCTGCACAGGCCCCCAGTGTGCAAAGCTACAGAATGTTCCTGGAACAAGGAGCCCCCGTTCACGGAGCTGGCCTCCTACCCCCCCCCCCACACACACACACCACCCACTTCCCAGGAACTTTCTGGAGTCACCCCCGTTCGGCTGATTCTGCTGAGCTCACTGTCCTCTCAGGCTGTGAGCACAGGAGAGTGTCGGAAGCCTTAAGGCTCTTTATTTTTTTTTTTTAATACGTTTTACAGAGAGGAAGGGAGAGAGATAGAAAGTCAGAAACATCGATGAGAGAGAGACATCGATCAGCCGCCTCCTGCACGCCCCACTGTGGAGATGTGTCCGCAAGCAAGGTACATGCCCCCGACCGGAATCGAACCTGGGACCTTTCAGTCCACAAGCCGACGCTCTATCCACTGAGCCAAACCGGTCTCGGCACCTTAAGGCTCTTTAAATTGCCTTGAAGCCTCTCTCTCTCTCTCTCTCTCTCTCTCTCTCTCTCTCTCTCTCTCTCTCTCCCGGGGGAAGTGCACGCTGGCGTCCCCGCCACAGGAAGGAGCCACGCGTGAGAGTGTCCGCGGCGCGTGCCTCACCTGAGCAGGTTCTGTTATCTGGGTTCAGGGTGTAGCCCTCGTAGCATTCACAGCGGTGGGACCCTGCTCTGTCGTTCACGCAGACGTGCTGGCAGCCGTGTGTCCCTAGAGCGCATTGGTCTTGAGCTGCGAGACCAAAAAAGCGCAGGAGAGAAGACAATCAACAACATATTAAAAAAATGCAATAGGTCACGTGTACACAGCAACCTCGTGTGCAGCTAGAACGTGTCAGAGGCAAACGCCTTTCAGAGGCATCCATTCGTTTGCCCTTCCTGGAAGCCAGCTGAGCCCAACCAAATCCGACACACACAGTCCTCCTTCATTCTTCTCCTTTGCCGGCTCCTTTCGGAACCACCTGTATCGAGTTTTTAAAATCCAAACAGCCAACACCGGTTTGGATCGGTGGATAGAGCGTCGGTCTGCGGACTGAAAGGTCCCAGGTTCAATTCCGGTCGGGGGCATGTGTCTTGGTTGCGGGCACATCCCCAGTGGGGGGCGTGCAGGAGGCGGCTGATGGATGTCTCTCTCTCATCCATGTTTCTAACTCTCTATCCCTCTCCCTTCCTCTCTATGAAAAATCAATAAAATATATTTAAAAAAAAATAAAAATATAAATAAATAAATAAAATCCAAATGTATCATAAAATGCTCTCTAAGCATTTCTTTCAGGTTCGTTTGTGCTTTTACTGAGTCAGAGCAATACCAACACTTGGGTAGCTCCTCCTACTGGGGAGGTGCCCACAACCATGGTACGTGCCCTTGACCGGAATCGAACCTGGGACCTTTCAGTCCGCAGGCCTGAAAGACATAGCGTTTGAAGAAAGTGTAGTCTAACCCTCGCCCGTAGTGAGGAATCTGAGTCCACAGGAGACTCGCTGACTCAGAACAGCATCAGAACTCAAGACCCCAAGGCAGTCAATGCGCCAAAGCCGGTGTGGCTCAGTGGATAGAGCGTCAGCCTGCGGTCAAGGGCATGTACCTGGGTTGCAGGCACCTCCCAGTCCAGGATGTGCAGGAGGCAGCTGATTGGTGTTTCTCTCTCATCGATGTTTCTAACTCTCTATCCCTCTCCCTTCCTCTCTGTAAAAAAATAAATAAAATATATATTTTTTTAAAAATGCACTCAGCGCACTTATCCCAGCGTGGCCAGAGAGGCAGACAGGTGAGGTGACCCAGCAGTGCGGCTGCCCTGGAGGGGACCGCCCTCCAGCACCGCTCACAGCGCCCGGCAGGCAGAGGCGGCGGCAGGGACGCCTCCTTCCCGCTCACCCGCGCACGCCTTCCTGTCCGCCTGCAGAGTGTAGCCTGCGTGGCACGCACAGTGGTAGGAGCCGGCTCTGTCGTTCACGCAGATGTGCTCACAGCCGTGAGTGTTCAGGGCGCACCTGTTGATGGCTGTCAGAAACGAGCAGGACACACATGAACACGTGGAAGCGTGAATCAATAATTACAGACCATACACAGGTGCACACACATGCACATGTACATGCAGACACACACACAAGCGCACACACACACACACACACACACACACACAACTGCAGGCAGCTTGGCACAACAGGCAGGCCACGGGGCTGGAAGCTGGAACCCACTTCCTGGTCTTGGCTCTTTGCTCACAGACCCCATGCAGGAGTAAGTCCCCCTCCTTTGCGTCTTACTTCTTCATTATCTTTAAAATAAGGAAGTTGAGCTGAAACCGGTTTGGCTCAGTGGATAGAGCATCGGCCTGTGGACTGAAAGGTCCCAGGTTCGATTCCGGTCAAGGGCATGTACCTTGGTGGCCGGCACATCCCCAGTAGGAGGTGTGCAGGAGGCGGCTGATTGAAGTCTCTCTCTCATCGATGTTTCTAGCTCTCTATCCCTCTCCCTTCCTCTCTGTAAAAAATCAATAAAATATATTTAAACAAATAAAATAAGTAAGCTGAATTAAATGACCTCTAAGTGTTCTTCCCCTCAAAACCTTCTTCCCAGGCCGTCAGTGGGCCTCGATCCCATTCTTCACTGCCTGAGTGTGATACAGCGGTACCTCGAGATACGAGTTCAATTCGTTCCGTAACCTTGAGGCGTGGGAAACTATGAGACGCTCGAGTCGCGGTAAACTGGTGGGTCGTGTGCAGCCGGCCGATCCGCGCGATGACTCCTATCTCAACTGTTGCTCGTATTTCAAAGCAAAAATTGCTCGCTCAATGGCTCGTATCTCAAAAATCTCGTCTGTTAGGGCACTCGTATCTCGGGGTACCTCTGTATTCCCACTCTACAGGGGTGAGGACTCTCCGTTTCCTGCCAGATCCCAGGAGCACCCATGGCCACCGAGAGGAAAGGGAAGCTTCTCCTGTGATTAAATAAAAGCCACGGAAAATTCCCAACCCTCAAAGGACCAAGAATTTTGTATGATAATAGGCTTTTCTCCTCATTTTCCTTTGGACAAGCAACAGGCACCAGCCACACGTCAATTAGGACTAAAGGGCCAGGCCAGGCCCAAACCCGGGGAGCAGTCCCCGAACCTGAGCTCCGTGCAGCCAGCCTGGGGCCCGCGGGCCTCACCTGAGCACGTCTTCCCATCGGCGTTCAGGGAATAGCCCTGGCTGCACTCGCAGTGGTGCCGGCCGTTCCCGTCACTGACACACATGTGCTGGCACCCGTGTGTGCCGAGCATGCAGGGGTCCGCCGCTGTGCAAAGAGAGTGGACGACCGTCAGCTGAGGACACACACGTAAACGTTGCGGGTACTGTCTCCCGTGTCAAAAAGACATGGCTCTCTGGTTTCTTTCCGAGTCTATCCTTAGTGCACAGTCAGTTTTGACTATTTGTTTCTGCCTGGCTAGAAATACCAGCCTTAGACCAGTCATGTGACTAATTTCAAATCACAGATCTTATTGTTAACTCTCTCCGAAAGGAGGAGGAGGAGGAGGAGGGGAGAAGGAGGAGGAGAAGGGGAAGGAGGAGAAGGAGGAG